>JAKSZP010001389.1:0-232957 GCA_022478985.1 Massospora cicadina
CTCATCCAGGAGTATTCCTGGATAAGTAATGCTACACTGAACGCCTCCAAAACTGAAATCATCCTCCTTGGTCGGTATCAAACTTAATGGTCCCCAGCAACCAGTGCCCAGCCCGGCCCATCAGCTCGCACACGTGCCCGCCCTCCCTGCTCACTCCACACCGCCCCACTTGTGCTCCCCTTCGTGCCACACCCTACCATAGGTCCTGTCCACCATATGTGCATGTGGGTGGAGGCAGGCGGGTATGCCTCAGCAGTAATGGAAAGTTATGTCTTAGACAACATGATGAAGCGCATCGCCTCCCTAAGAGCCCCCCCTACTTCCCTTACTGGAAGGGTTATTTTAGCCAACTCTATGCTCCTCTCCAAAGTCTGGTTTGGAGCCCACGCCATCGCCTTCTCCCCAGATTTTTTCAAATCTATGTATGCCCTTCTACAAGGGTGGCTCTGGTCAGGCCGCCTACCACCAGTGCAGCTTGAGGTCATGTTTGGCCCTCATCATCATGGTGGCATGGGCCTGCTCGACTTTAAAGCCCATGCTGACAAGATCCTGGGCACCTGGATCGCGGCCATCACCGCCCCTACGCTACCCTCCCAACACTGGTCCTGCGCAGCCCGCTCCAAATTCTCCTACGCCCTGGGCCTTACCAATCCGTCGAACCCTCACTCCTTGATGAAATATCTGGCTTCCCACCCATCGGCCACAGGTCCTCATGGTACTAAACCCCACTTCAAACAAATCCTTTTCTCCATGTGGAGTGCAGAGTGGAGAATCCATATTTGTGGACACACAACCCAGAGAGGCCGCCTCTCTCCTTAGTTCACACAGGAGGTACAGGGGCTACCCATTCAAGATGGCTTGATCCCCACTGGCCACATGTCCTATCCAGGGTGGACTACCTGGACATGATGGACATCCCTTATTCCATTGAGACCCAGAAGACTATTTGGAAATACGCACACCACCCTCTGTTACAGCCTCATATCCATTCCCATGTGTGGCGCTGCCTGAGGCGGGTGTACCATACAGCTGAGTGCTCTAACGCTTTACACTCATCCTGCGCTGTGTGTGGCCAGTATGGAACTCTGTTCCACCGCCTGGAGAAGTTCCCTACCTCTAAAGCGATATGGCGTGAGGTGCAACGTCTGCTTTGCCAGGATCAGACACATCCCTTCAGTTTATCTCGGGATATGTTTGCTTTATCTATGGTCTCACCTCTCCCACCCTCCCTCCGTGCTCTGGTGGTCACAATTGCCATGTGGACTATCCACATGATTGTATTGGATGCCATCACAGGCTCCACCCCCACCCTCCCAGAAGCTGTCCACAGATTCCAGTCCCATTTGGTGGACCACTTTCAAGCGTGGATGTTTGGGTACCTCCCACCACGTCACTGTCAGCTGGTCTCCTCCTGGTTCCCAGTTTGGTTCATCAACTCAGACCTCTTCCTCCACATGTGTTTAATTGTGGTTACAGCCCCTTTACACGTTCCCTCCTCCTCTCCATAGTGGCGTTCCCGCTGGCAACAGAAGATAGCATCGCTTCTCTGGGGTGCCTTCCCTTTTGCTAAGTTTCGTTTTTTTTTCATTTTTACATTTAGAAGTGTCCATCCCCAGGTCAGCCTTCTCTACAATAAATAAAAAATAAAAAGATTTGAACAACCTCCTTCTTCAATCGCCCAACTTCCTTATATATCAGTGACTTTGGATGATACTGCTCCCTTGGCTTAGATTATTCAGTTTCACCGTATTCCCATTGGTTCTGGCAGATCATGGTATTCTAAATTCTCTATAGCCTAGTTTTAGGCGATCTAATTAATATTTGTCAAATGTTGATATCGCCTTATTGCCTTATTTGAAGGTTATCCAATAATAACCCTTTCTAACCCAATATCGCCTCATCTCAAGGCGCTTGAATAATCATAATTGGTCATCATGGTAAGCAGATTCTCTCCAATCCGCCATAGCTATTCAGGGCTTATAATCCAGTCATATCAAAATTTTGACATGGAGTTAAAACCAATTCTAATAAAAATAATCTAGAAAATTATTAGCCAGATTTTACAATGTACTATAAGTGTGGAGATCACCATCCTGAGAACCAAAATCCGCTGAACATATAACCTGACCTTTAAGGATGGTATCATACCCATTAGCCATCAAAAAGGGTGCAGCTAAACTTGATATTCACAAAAACAGAGATTTTAAAATCAGAAGGCATTCCACTGAGAGCTGGCCGCCATTTAACCATTTCACGCAGCACCAGGTTATAGTGAATAAAGCTATAAATCTACAGATACCATCAGGAATATACAGAGAAATGTTGCGCCCTTCCCCTTATCACACCAGGAACTGATTGTGGCGCCAGGGCCCATTCTCCTGGGTCATGGAGAAATTAGTGTCAGAATTTTAACCAGATGAAATTTCCAATAGTATCAGAATTAGAGGTTTTAGTTAGTTGGGCATAATTGTTGGCTAATCTCCTAGTTCAATACTATTTAATGCTATATGATTAATCAAGTTTAGGCTCAGTGGAAGCTGCGTTTTCTGCTGAAGTGCAATCTGAAGTTTATTGTGGGGGTTTCCAGTGGAAAGCTGATGAATACATTATGAATTGTCTGAAAATGGTTCCGCTGACTAATTCAGAGCACCAGACTCATGCCAAGGATTCTCAAAGTTCTATTTAATTTAGAATTTATATATGATTGACCAGCAACTTATTCTGAGGATGGATTGACCTAATATTAATATTCGGTGATCAGATGAGTGGATCTAGAGGGAATCACTATGAAGTATGAATAATTGAAGAGACAATCTTTAAAGTTGTGGCATCAAGTGGCTAATGGGTTTTCCAGTATTTGATTGACCAAAGAGTACTTGTGCGCAGTAGCCCTGGAAGTAGTATAAATAGTCGTTCATTCCTTATTAAAAACATCTCTCTTGCACCAATCTTAATTTTATTTTGATAGTAGCTTAGAGCATCTAGGGTGGTAGTAGATAGGATAGGGTATCCCCAATAGGCATGGGTGATCATGCCTGGTGTGGCCGGTGCTGCAAGCTCACATGCCTCCTTTCTATGAGGAACTGGCGGGAATCTGGCCAGCTGGCTACCAGCAGATGCGCTGACTGGCCGCCAACTTTGCAGGGTGCAGTGTGGGAGTGCCATAGCCACCCAGGAAGGGGAATGGACTTGCCAGGGCATTCCCAGATGGGTTGTTGAAGGGTCACAAGGGTGGGGCAGCGCAGAAGTGCCTGAGCCGCCCAGAAAGGGGGCAGGACATTCTGGGGCACATGCCAAGGACACCTGGGGCTAAAGGCGAAGCCGTTGGTGGGTTGGACGCAGACTTGTAGGGTTTGGTACACCAATGAAGGTGAAATGGCAAAGGGCCAACTAGTCTTCATACTGGTTGGCCTGGCACAATAGCGGAGCCCATGGTCAATTTTGCAACAGTGGTGCTCACTACCAGGGGATTCGCTGGTGGGCTGCTTAAGTAGTTGGAGGTTTGTTTACAGAGTGGCAAAAGCCATTGGTTAAGATCAGCGCTCCTTCGAGGGGGCGCTGGGGTTTTAGCCCACCGTCAGAGTGGGTCATGCTGAAGGATACCATCTGGTTAAGTGGAGGGCAAAGTCAGGATTTTACCAGATGAAATCTTCCAATAGTATCAGAATTAGGGGTTTCAGTTAGTCAGGTGTAATTGCAAGCTAATCACCTATTTTGATACTATTTAATGTTTTATAAGTAATTGAGTTTAGGTCTGGCGGAAGCTGCGTTCACTGCTGAAATGCCATCCAGAGATTGTTGTGGAAGTCTATGGCATAAAGCCAATGAATTTGTTATGAATCATCTGAAACTGGTTCCGCCAACCAATTCAGAACATCGGTGACTCATGCCAAGAATTCTCAAAGTTCTATTTAGTTTAGAATTTATGTCTGAATGACCAGCGACTTATGCTGAGGATAGATTGACCTAATAATTTTCATTTGGTGATCATATGAGTGGATCTGGAGCGAATCGCTATGAAGTATGAATGAATGAAGAGACAATCTGATAGAGTTGTGGCATCAAGTGGCTGATGGGTTTTCCAGTATTTGATTGGCCCAGAGTGCCTGGGCGCAGTAGCCCTGGAAGTAATATAAATATCAATTCATTCCCTTTTAATAAACATCTCTCCTTCACCAAGCTTACTTTTATTTTGATAGTAGCTTAGAGCATCTAGGGTAGGAGTAGATAGGATAGGGTATCCCCAATAGGCATGGGTGATCATGCCTGGAGTGGCCGGTGCTGCCAGCTCCCATACCTCCTCCCTATGAGGAACCAGCGGGATCCTGGCCAGCTGGGTACCTGCGGATGCGCTGGCTGGCTGCCAACCTTGTGGGGTGCAGCGCGGGAGTGCCATAGCCACCCAGGAAGGGGGATGGACTTGCCAGAGCATTCCCAGATGGGTTGGTGAAGGGTCAAAAGGGTGGGGCTACGCAGAAGTGCCTGAGCCGCCCAGGAAGGGGGCAGGACTTACCGGGGCACACGCCAAGGACACCTGGGGCTAAAGACGAAGCCGTTGTTGGTTGGTTGGTGGGTTGGACGCAGACTTGTAGGGGTTGGTACGCCAATGAAGGTGAAATGGCAAAGGGCCAACTAGTCTTCATACTGGTTGGCCTGGCACACTAGCGGAGCCATGGTCAATTTCATGACAATTAGTATATTACTTGCTAACCTCTACCTGCATCTGATTCAAGTATAATGACATCAAATTATTGCATACCTTCTTATTATCCTAATGGATGAAGTACAAGACATAAACAAATTTGGAACATTGGAGGAGCTCAGACTAAAGGAAGAAAACTGCAAGGCCACTTAATCATTATACTCTCAGGAGCCTCTGGTTGGGTTGATTGAGGATAAAAATGATCAGGTGGTGGCCTTATTTGGAAAAAATAAAGAAAATTTTTGTAAAAGCCAATTTTGATTTTGGATGTGCATAGTTTGAACTGTACCACATCGACGCCAGGAACCACCACCTATATGCCTTCTACCTATCCACCAGACTAAAACAGTGGAGGAAATTACCAATGAAGAAATCAACTAGCTGGTCCAGAAGGAGATGCTAGTACTATCAAAGAGTCTGTGGTCTCTGCTGGTATTATTAGTAAAGAAGAAAGCCATTTCCAACCATGTGATAATCAACTACTGGCAACAAATAATATAATGAATGAAGATTCCTCTTTTTTCCTGAGAACTGACAATTCTATTAACTGACTTGGCAGGGCTAAATACTTCTCCGCTATGGATTTGATTTCTGGTTACTGGAAGATTGAGCTGCCTCAGGAGGAACAAGAGAAATGCGCCACTATAATGCCCACGGTCTGTTCCAGCAAAAGTGAATGCAGCAGGGGCTATGCAAAGCCCTTGCCACCTTACAAAGGGCCATGGACAGCATCCTGGGGGATCTCAATATTCTTAAATTTTGGTTTACTTGGACAGTATCAAAATTTTTTCAAGGACGTTCTGTAAACATCTACAACACCTGGAGGTGGGTTTCCACCAGCTCGCCGCTACTAACCTGAGAATCAAATCCATGAAAAGCAACTTCTTATGTGAGAAGTTAGAGTTTCTGGGTTTTGTTATTGACAAGAGGAGCCTACACCCTCAACCGCCAAAGTGGAGGCCGTCAAGAAGATGAGAACTCAGTCAGCAAGCGGAATATCCAGAATTTTCTCATGATGGTTAGCTATTACTGGCGGTTCATAGACAACTTAAGTAAAACAGGAGAGCTGCTATTCCACCTGTTGAAACATGTAACTCAATTCATATGGACAACAAACTGTCAACAGGCCTTCAACTGACTTTAACCTGCCTCACTACAGCACCAATCCTTTTGTACCCAAACTTTTATAAGCTATTCATAATTCAGAATGAAGCATCCCTCACCGCTGTAGAAGCCATGTTTTCCCAACTTGACAAGGAAAGAATGTAATACCCTGTGACATATTACAGTTGGACGTTAGATATACAAAAATGAAACTACACCATTAATGAGAAAGAATGCTTAGTGATGATCTGCACTTGTAAGCAGCTCTGAGTCCATTTTCACAGTATACATTTTAAGTGGTAACCAACCACTCCTCGCCAAGATAGATGTAGAGCCTCAATAAGCTGGATGTATTCTTAGCTAGCTGGTAGTTGAAGTTGCAGGATTAATCTTTGATATTAAGCACCAAACCAGCGTGAAGCATCAGAACTCTTATGAATGTCTCTACTCCCTACCATTTCATTGACCGCTGACATTTCGGACAGCCTTTATGATAAGATTCTGAACAAGCAATATGATAATAAGCTAGAAGAAGCAAGGCGCGCCTTGGATCAACTGATAAAAAACACCGTTGTCAGGGATGAAAAATTCTCAAGTTAATTGGCCATGATTCTTATGCTTAGACCAATGGACCATATAATCCTGATCAATAGGCGCATAAAGCTAATGGTCAAAAAGGTTTTAATAAGACTTACGAACAATGTAGCTACAATTTTACTGAGAATTGATGAACTTTGACATCCTCAAGTCATCGGCTGTTTTAAGGTAGGCAATTGGAAGCACTGTATTACAAAAGTACTCTGTATCAACTAGTCAAGCTGAACTTCACATACACACCATTTCAATTAATGTCGTGGGGCCACTAGCCACCAGCGAAGCCAATTCAAATACATAGTGGTAGCTATTGACCAACTTATAAAATGGGTCAAAGACAAACTAATCAGAGATATGGGGGACACAACAACTGCATACTTTATTTTAGAATGTAGTGTAATAAAGCATAGATGTCCACAGCTTCTGCTGATGAATAATGGAACTAACTTTACTTCTCAGGTAATTTTCAAGCTCAAAGATAAGTTAGGAGTATGCGGTTTACTATTGATGACCTACCACCAAAAAATGGTGTAGTAGAGTATGTCACCACACTGTAGTTGACATCCTGTAAAATTTCATTGGGAAACCCTTCAAGTTGGACTATCCCTCACCCTCTGCCATTTTGCATACAATATTGCATTCCACCTTGTCATGCCACGGGGGAGCAACTCCAACTTGTGCCCATAAATAATCAGGGCCCTGAAGCCCCCAGAGAGTTAATAAACTATTAAAAGCCTTTGGTAAGCTAAAAAGGAAAAGAGTTAAGTGAGAAACAGTAATTTTAAAATGATTCTCGAGAAAATTATAGGACCTTGATGAATTGGGAAAGGGAATATTCAAAAAGTCTCAGCTTCAATTGCTGAGAATATCTAAATAATACATCAGGGATTGGGATCATCCTCAAATTAGTCACTGGTGATCCCAAAAGGGTAAATTGATTGGGTCAGCGTCAGATGATAATTCCCTGCAGCCTGATTGATGTTTTGACATCCTCAGTATTTAGTCACAGGTGTCAAATATAAATTTAATTTAATTATTATTGGTATACTGGGGGCAATCCCCCATACTTTGGATTGGGCTTACCCCAAGTTAATGGGTAGCCAAATCCGTCATCAACCTGTAGGCAGGTCATGGCCCCTAGTCAGGGCTTCCATACTAAAGGTAGAATCCTGACAGAGTCCCCCAAGCCTCGGCTAGGGTCAGAGCCAAAGAAGGGGCACCAGATCTGAGCGGCAGGGTGAATGGGATAAGGTAGCTGGCGCAGACACAACAGCAGGATCTGGTGAGCATCATCAGGGAGTGGCCCCAGCATCGCCATAAGAGCTGTCATCAGCACTGGGGCCAGCATCAGTATTGCTACCTGGCATCAGTGTAAGAGCTGGTATCAGCGTAAGAGCTGTCATCAGAGCTGGGGCCAGAATCAGGATTGATACTCAAGCATCAGCACTGGGGCCAGCATTGGGAGGAGGTCCCAGAATTGGGATTGACACCCAGCATCAGTCTGGGGCCAGCATTGGGGATTGAACCCTGGTAGCCTGGTCTTGGTTGCCCAGGATAGCTTTGGGGGGCCCATAGTCCCCCCCATCCAGGCTTGCCTTTTTGGGGCAGGGGCCAGGGTATCCTGGGCTTGTCTGCCAAGTATCCAGAATCAGATCAGCCGGGGACCTCCCTGACTGATCCTACCACTTCGAACCTGGCTTGCCCTCTTAGGGCAGGGGCCAGGCCAGGTTGTACCCTGTTGTTTAAGCACAGGGTATATGCCTTAATCCAATGGCCCTCAGCTGCAACCATCCCTCCTTTTTTCCCCAAATTAGCTCTCATGGGGAACTTGGGGGCACATGGCATGGAGCACCACTTTTGTCAGGATCACGGTTTGATACCACAGATCCTTTTGCTTTTTGTGGGCCAGATGACCTGAAGTCTGAGGGCGTTGGTTACTTACCTAAGTTGCTTCTCTTGGTCGAGAAGCCTTGTTAATCCATATCAAGTCTGGTGCAGTAAATTCTAGATAGATACAATTTTTACTTAAAATTGTAAAATGGGAGAAAAAGTGTAAAGTTTATTACTCAATACCAGCTTTTTAAGGGTAATTGGAGAGGTTTATTGGGGAAAATCTAAGCCACCAAAGCCTAGATCTAATAATATAAACAAATTGGGGATTTGGTGTAAGATCAATTATCTTGGTTGATCCGATTGAGCTCGTCTCATAGCATGGGTTTGAACCCTAAGGTTGAGTGGCTCCAAGGGAGTATGATTTGACCGTATCAGTTGGAATTTGTCAATTTCAATAATAGTCAACTTTCATTGGGGATGATGCCTGACAAAAGTTTGGGCTTTTTGACCAGATCAGAATTGATCTCTGTCTTTGATAGAAGTCAACTTTCGTTGGAAATTATCCCCAACAGAAATTTGGGCTCTTTGGTCAGTTAGGGATTCATTCCCATCATCTGACATACCTGAATCCGCCATTCAAGTAGAAATCCTGACAATAGTACTCATGCATCTACTTTTTTGCTGTATGAGGCCAGGCTGGGGTACAATCCCTTATTTTTGGTGGGGCCATGTCTTTGACTAGAGGTGCTGGCTGCGGCAGATCATGCGCAGAACCTCTGGAGCACCCAGTCTTTGGTTCAGGAGCATTTGACTAAAGATATCAGTGATTACAAATGGTTTGTAGACTGAAAATGTCTACCAGCCCATGAAATCATGATGTGTGGTCGCATGTCATGTTGGATATGCATCACCTGCAAATTAAGGTGACCACTCAAAATTTTACAAGAAAACGTTCCAGTCCCCATGTGGTGGAGGCAGATTTGAGCAACAGAGCATTTCATTTGATGCTCCAGCCCAGTGGAAGCAACACCTAATTTTCCACATATCACAGTTTTCCCGGTTAAGGGAAGGATTCTGATGTAACTGAAGTTCATTGTGGTTGAAAGATTGAAGAAGGCAGAATTGATGAAACTTTGGCTTTTCAGTCATCTCGTCATTTGGGACTGTCAGGATTCAATATAATGAGTGGGTCATAATCCCTGCTCCCAAATTGAGCCTCAGCAGATCAACTCTTGAACCAGTGCAAACGGAACCTTACCCTGAAGTCACTAAAAATTAGGTTCAATCAGAAAGCATCACGCATGTGAGAATTGATGAAATCACCTTCAGGAATCTTGTCTCTTTTCCTGAATCATGATAGGCGCCGCCCCCACCACTGCGGTCATGAGGATGATGCAGTACAATGAGTGCGCTGTCCAGGCAGTCAATCTGGAAGACAGTAAAACATCCTGATCCTACGGGCCAAAAAGGTCCCTTAGGCACCATGTCCCCATACGCCCTATAGGATTGACGCTTTATAACACAATAAAATAGTCTATATTCTCTCCATCTTTTCGTTTTTTGACTTTTCCACTAATTTTCAGCTTTGAGCTCATTTTGGACTTTGGCAACAGTTAAAAGAACTGTTACACTGAGAGAAGTGATGCTCACTACAGGAGGCTCCAAGTTGTATTGAGTGAAAACTTCTATCATGAATAATGAAAAATACTAGCAGTCCTGAAGAACAATCTGCTGATTGATAAAGGATCATTGCTTGGTGGATCAGTACCTCGCAGTATGTAGTGCCGCCCATGCAGCCTTAGGGCCTAGAATTCTGGGCCATCTTCTCAGTTCTCCCTACCCTCAGTTGACTGAAATCAGTATCAACTTCAGTATGATAACCTTAACAACATTGTTCAACATTTAATAAATGGCACTTACTCTGTGGGTGCCCGCTCCAGCTGCTCTCGCGCCTTTCAGTTCCCTCTATAATGTGGGATATTTATACCTCAGCCCAGATGCCAGTGGGAGAACTGACCCTGGGGATCAATTACTATCTACAGAACTTTGTTCACCCTGCTATTCATCGCCTCCTCCAGTTAGTTGGGTTGCACCATCATGAAGTCTCCCAACAACTGGGCTCACACAAACCTTACACTCCCATATCATAAAATTTTACAACGCAACCTCCTCCTTCATCCACAACAACCAAGAGGCCATCATTGATAATGACGATTATTTAACGAAGCCTGAGGCCAAATTATGGTGTTGTTCAGCGAAATTTCTGGCTACCTCAAAGACCAACTTCATTAAGATATTCAACTCCATGAGGCTGCTTGAAACCAGTGCCTCTACCAAGTTAAAGATCTGGTATCAACCCTGCAACAACACTATCAGGAGCTGGTCTCTCGTGACTACACCTCTGGGAGTATAGGACCTGAAGTGCCTAGGGGGCCCAAAGGTCCTGAGGGACGTGAGGGACCCAAAGGTCCTGAAGGTCCCCATGGGCCTTGAAGACCCTCTGTCCCCATGTCACCTACCCCTAAAGACCCTGACGACCCTTGGCGGAAGGATGTTCTGGCAGCCCTAGACACCTTACATGATCAAATCCGAAATATACCCCAGGGATGTAAACTCTGAGTAAACGAAGTTCCCCTTGACCCTAGGGTCTCCTTGAAGCATTGTCAGATGAGCTGGATAACTTTAGCGCCTTCACTAAGCTTACCAATAACTGAATCTCTCATCTTAGACAAGCCTGTTGAAGGTTTTCAACCCGTTTGACCACCCTTGTGAGTCAGCTTCTCTTTCAGGGCGCAGATATTAAAGCCCTAAAGGAGTAGGTTGCCCATAAGGCTTCCATTTCCTTGATCAACCGAAACTAAGATGATATCTAAGAGGACCTTGAGGGCCTAAGACGACGTTTGGATCAGCAGGTCCCCTGAAACTATGTGGAGACTGATATTTCAAACCCTGAACCAAAATCTGGCTTTAACGCCCTCTCCACTCCACTTGTAACTAACTTTAAAACCTAATTTTAAAAAGAGGTTCATCTCTGGAAAGGAAAGCATTTCCTCTTTCCTGTATGCCTATGAGAGTTCCATGGAAGAGGCCACTGACTGACAGAAAGTGAAGCACATCCACTCCTTCCCTAACAGCACTGCTTGGGAGATCATTACTCCTCATTTAAGAAGAATGAAACACCTAGGAACAGGTCCAAACGGCTTAATCCAAGAACTTGGCAGTAATCAGACCCTGGCGAATCAAAATCATTCCTGGGTATCCACCTGAATAAAGGGGGAGAGCCTCATGAAATTCGCCTGCTGTTTCTATGCCCAAGCGCAACCCTTAGTTACCCAATCATATTACCCCGGACGACCCATTACCACTGTCATCTAACATTGGGATCCTATCCTGAGGTTAAAATTAATATGATTGGCAATTGTGATGGTTTCACATGCATTTGAGAAAACAAGGAAGCGATTAACGAAATCCCTGCATTGACCTTACACTCCAAGGCTACCTCTTCGGGTTCCTCCAGCTGTCCTCAGGTCCATGTGGCCAAAGACCAGAAGAATCCTTGACCAAGATGCACCTACTGCAATGGCTTTTGACACAGCGCCAATACATGATGGAAAAGACTTGTCAAGAAGGATAAAAGGGCTTTCAGCATGAAGGACGAGACGCTCCATGCTGACATCCTAACCACTCCTCAAGAATCATCCATGACCTCAAATGAACCTGGAGCTATCCTACCTGAAGAAGTTTTGGACCCGTTGATAATACAGAAATTGATACTACTTACTCTTCTTTCAATAACTCTCTCATGTTTCTCACACTACCTCCCCAGTTCAGAAGTCTGGCTGCCTGTGTTGCTGTTTGAGTTCATATGCTTCCAGTTCTCGCCATAGTTAATAGTAGTTTCCCTCTAAATGTTATATTGTCCAAGTTGAAGTTTATCAAGATTGCTCCAGACTTTCTATAATATATGTAATATGGCACAGATGGTTCGCAATGTACCTAATCTAAAGGAAACTATTCTTCTCTACCTATCCAATTTGAAAAATTATCTGTAAATACTCCCACTGTCGTACTGGATAACCTGAGCTATGACCTTATTAGAACTCATTTTCTTCAAAATTACTTGGTGGTAGTACACTTGATGACAGACTCTTATCTCTGCTGGGTCATCTGGTCCCCTAATATTTGAAACCTCATGCAACTCTAAGACTGAGGTTAAAGCATGAGCTTGCCTACTAGAGAGTGAGAGCCGAATTGACTGACTTGAATATCACATAAGGGACTCTCATGTCCAGATGCCCCCTGCTGTTGATGGACAAGAAGGCATGCTGATCTACTTACTTAGGGCGACCACTATACCTCTTAAGTCCCAAAGCATTGCCAACACCTGGGTCCATGTTAGAATTCCTTCCGGATACCTGCTTGAAATCTAAGGCCTAGATAACCTATCCGCTAGGGAGGTTTAGCAAGCATGGGAAACTAGATCCAGCTTATTCCAGATCTATATCAGTATTGTTAGCTAACATTACCAACAGACCCAAAAGTTAGTAGGCCCGAATAGTTCTGCCGCCTATGTCCGCCTCCTACAAGTAGAGGCTGTTGACTTTGTCCGTAGTTTTGAGAGCCTAAGGGACTTGGGTTTTGAGATGCCCCCATCATTGGCCCTAGTTGACACCAGTATCAGAAAGAATCTCACTGAGGACTAACAGCGCAAAGTTCAAGAATTATTAATGGAGTATTCAGACCTATTTTTCTGCCTCAACCTACTACTTTGGAAAAATGAGCATGGTCCTACTTCATGTGATAACTGGGATGAATCCCCCTTATGGTCCTGACCTTACCAAAAATTAAGGTTGAAAAAGCCCAGGTGGCGGTGGAGCTTAGACAACTACTCAAAGCTGGACTCTTGGTGCCTTCACGCAGCCCTTAGGCTTCTCCGCTCCTGCTGGCTTGGAAGAAGGATGGCAGTCATTGGGTGGTGATGGACTATCAACGGCTCAACTCCAATACCAATAAGGACAGTTATTCTCTTTCCCAAATTGTCAGCTCTCTCTAACTTCTCACTGGATTGTAGTACTTCAAAGCAATGGACCTTGATATTGGATATTTGAAAGTGGATCTCGCCCCAAAGATCAAGCCAAGTGCGCTCTCATAGCCAACAAAGGGTTATTTGAGCCTACGAGGATGCCCCAGGACCTCTGTAACGCACCAGCCACTTTCCAACGTGCCATGTATGGGATCTTCAGGGATTTGAAGCTATTGTGTGTCCTCTTCTACCTTGATGACATCACTGTATTCTCACAAACTTTTTATGATCACATAGAGCAACTTTGGGAAGTTTTCAACTGTCTTTGGAAAGCTTAAATAAACCTCAAACCTTCAAAGTGCTCCTTTTTCCAGTCAGAAATGTAGTTTAAGAGACACAAGGTCTCAAAAGATGGCATACAGCCCAGAATGGATAAAGTTGACGCCATACAGGAGATGTCGTGCTCCCAGAGCCTAAGGGATATTCAAGTATTCCTTATTATGGTGAGCTATTATCATCAGTGTATCTCTTAGTTTGCTGACCTAGCTGAGCCTCTTTCACCTCTTGCAGAAGAACGTGTTTTTTGAGTGGCAGCCAGAACAAAAATAGACTTTTAATGCGCTGAGGATCGCTCTTTGCACTAAACCCATTTTAAACCACCCACGTTTTGATCAACCTTTCTTGTTGTTCATGGATGTGAGAAATGTCGCTTTTGGGGTCATCCTAGCCCAGCATGACAAAAATCAGGTCGATCATCCAGTGGCCTACTTTAGAAAAGCTCTGAGTAAGGCCAAACGGAATTATAATGTTACTAAGCAGGAAATTACTGGCTGCCTTGCTAGTGATCAACCTTTGGCTCTATATCTATGGCACCCACTTTACCATTTTCACCAATCATTCCTCACTCCGGTGACTCCATCAAATGAAGGACCAAGATGGCCGTTAATCCAGATGTTTTAAGTCTGCAGAGCTATGATTTTATCATTGTTCATCACATGTGCGCAATCCACCAGAATGCTGATGGTCTATCTAGGATGCCGAAGCTGGTTGCTCTTCTCCCAAGGCATACTGACTGTATGATCTGATTGATTGACCTGAGTGCTGGGAGTTAGAAACTCCTGAGGTCCAAACTGAGCTCTGAAAGATGACCTGAGACACTCAGATCAAAGATGGCTGCTTTATAAGAGGTTAGTAAAAATGTCTCTCTTATGTATGCCCTTCCTCTTGAACTGAAGTTATCCTAGAGGGTCATACTACTGGGGACATGGGGCAGTTAATAAACTCAATAATGGTTGAAAACACAATGTTACTGGACCGGATGGTGTAAACTATCCAAGAGGTTCTGTAAGCCTGTATGACTTGGCTATCTCAAGGCTGGGCTAGTCCTCAATACCAACTCTCAGTTATTGCCCCTACTGACCCTTCAATGTCGTCAGTATTGATGTAATAGGGCCTCTCCCCACTGGATTGCACAGCCATAAGTGTATCCTCCTAGCCGTGGACCATATAACCAAATGGGTCAAAGCGATTTTGGTCCTTGCTTCCACTTCAAAAGCCACAGCTCACTTCCTTATTTAATCCCTTTTTATCCAGCATGAATGCCCATAGATTTTACTTTCAGACAATGTATTAAATTTCATCTTTCAGGTAGTCCAAGAACTTAATTCGCTTTTTGGCACTAACCAAAGTTTCGCCACCCCCTACAACTCATCCACTAATG
Source organism: Massospora cicadina (assembly GCA_022478985.1). Lineage (NCBI taxonomy): Eukaryota > Fungi > Entomophthoromycota > Entomophthoromycetes > Entomophthorales > Entomophthoraceae > Massospora > Massospora cicadina. Next base: position 14,977 of record JAKSZP010001389.1, read on the forward strand.
GGGTGGTGGAACGCGCTAATGGAATCCTTGTCTCTATTTTAGTAAAGATGGCCTCTGACCCTGATCAGTGGAATCATTATCTACTCAGCGATATCCTTGCCTATAGAATAAGCTACCACTGAGTCATTATGATGTTCCCCTTTAAAGCTCTATATGGACGTGTGTTCCCAGGTCCCAAGTAGCATTTAGCTTTTACTCAAAACCTCAGCTCCTGAAAACTCTGTTCTTACCATGAAGGCCTTAGCCTATGAAATTGACATGCTTCAAGCCCTAGGTACGCAAGATATTGTCATCACCTCTAAAAGGGACATATCCCAATTTAATGTTGGCTGACCCTCCTTACCCATTTATCAATTAAATCACCTCATTCTTTTTTATCACCATTGACCTGGAGGTTAAAGAACAGGCTTTAGGTTCTATGGTCTAAACCTTATAAGGTCATTAATAAGGTGAACTCTAAGTAAACAATTGCTGATGTCAATCAGGGGACAGTGGTGAATTGAGTGCATGGCAAGTTCTTCCAGACGTATAATCCCCTTCAACAGGATCTTGAGGAGGGCGTTGTCAGGATTTGAGATGATGAGCGAGCTGAAATCCCTTCTCCCAAATCAAGCCTCAACATATTGACTCTAAACCAATTGCAAACAGAACCTTACCATGAAATTACCAAAACAGATTTTATCATGAAGCATCATGCATATAAGAATCGATGTAATCACCTTTGGAATACCGTCCTCACTTCCCAAATCACAAGAGGCGCCACCCCACACCGCTGCAGTCACAAGGATGATGCAGTACAATGAAGATGCTGTTCAAGTGGTTGATCTGGAAGGCAGTACAAGATCTTGATCTTATGAGGCCTTGAAGATACCTGAGGCACCATGTTCCCATATGCCCTATAAGTATTGACACTTTCTACAACAAATAAAATAGTCTATATTCTTTCCAACTTTTCGTTTTTTAACCTCTTCTCTGATTTTAGCTTCAGGACATATTTTGAACTTTGAAGACAGTCAAGAGAACAGTTATTCTGAGAGGTACAATATCTTATAGCCTGGAAGGGTTTCTGGCATATGAGGACAACTGGGTTAGCGCCTGGAATTGTGCCAATTGTGGAAAGTTAGTGGAGGCCTTTAACGCTTCACTCCATGATTTTCACGTCCCCCTGAAAGTCACCACGCTTTTGGTGATTAAGCTCCTGAAGGCCCATAAAAACGTTGCGCTCACCAAAGTTCCCAGTGGAGGTGCTCCCTCTGTTCAAAGAGGAAAGGATAATGTAAGTATGGGGAAACACCTTCTGTGCCTTGATCACAAGGCAAACCTAAACCACATCTAAAAAGGGGCCAAGAAGGCAACTGTTCCACTCATAACCCAGGGCAATTTAGTCCATGTGGTGTATGAGAGGTGGGTGATGGCGTACCATCTCAAGGTTGCCCCTTTTCCAATCTCAGACCATTCAAGAACTGCTCCAGCAGATCAGGGGTGTGTGTTTGGAATTGGCGGTGGTAAGAGGATGCCACGTGAAGGAAATTGGCGTTTATTTATTCCCAATGACAATTTTGGGTTTATCCAAAGAGGCGAAAATCTAAATTTATTGAGGGTCCAACTCCAGCAGCAATTTTGGATTCTGCCAAGGAACAAGAAATTTGGATAAATTGTGGGTTTAACTCTGGTAATAAAGGGCAATAAATCCCTTTGATACTCAATAGGACCATGCTATGTAGCCTGACCATGGGTGTGACCAGTTACCTACCAAACGAAGCATCACTGATCCACCAAGCAAAAGTGTGATGAGAGGAAAAACTTAGTGTAAATTCAAGTGAGAGTCGGATAGCCAATGTAATATGATTCAGCGTTGAGTCTGTTGTGAAATCTCATTCTGCTGAAAATTGGTTGGGATTGTGATACCTCCATTCATGTATTCCTATTTTCCCTAAGCCCTAGGACTTAAGTTAACTGTTCCTCACTGTTACAGTTGTCATTAAATGTCAAATTTTTTGAAATAAACAAATCCTTTTTTAGCCAATTTTTCACTTGAAAATTTTTTGTTTATTGCTGATACTACACATAGCTATATTCCCATGGTTGTGCAACAACTGGAACTTAGTGGCTATCATCATAATGCTGCTGCCTATAATCATCAAATGGGATTTCAATCAAGTTGCCTGTTGTGGATTTTCTTGGTTGTGGACACCCTCTGATGCCGAGAAATCCCATTTATACTTGGAGATCATTTCTTCCCACTGGGTGAGGTTTTATGACCTCACCACTCACTCCACAAAAAGTGGTTCCTCAATTCATCCTGGGCCCTCCATGGCTCCTGAAGAGTTATTCATGGCAGAATCTACTGCCATATTGGCGACTGCAGTCTGGTTAATAGTTGGGATGATGGCTATAGTTGTCACCAGTCACCACTCCCTAAATGCTTCTCTCCCCGCCCACTATCAAGTCATCTGTATGGAGATGACCCCAGATTTCTGGGTTGCTTTCTGAGTGCTCACACACCCCAATTGGCAGGCCATTCTCAATTGTATTTGCAACTTCTGTGACACACAGTCATTTTTTGTTATAAAATGACTTTATTCAGAAGGTACACTATGCATTAAACCACTGCTACATGTTTAATAAACAGCAATAGTGTAAAACAACAATCAAAAACTTCTACAACCTCCCATGAGCAGAGGATGAACTATTGGACTTTCAAAAGTTTCTGCTTCACTAGTAGACCCTGTATTTGCTGGTTTCTTTTTTAAAAAGCTTAATAACATTTTTTATTTTTCATGCCATTTTTACCTATTAATTATAGTCTAAGGAAACAAGGACACAGATACTAAGATACTGGAACTGGTATTTAAACCATGGCACCTTGCACTCCTCTTGTTCATATATCTGTCCCCTAGTCAACACTCTCTTTATCCATCAGGTAAAGTATATGCAGTTAAAAACCCACCTTGTGGCTTATATAAATTACTTGAGTTTGTACATGGGGGTCAGGAGAGTGTCTGTAACCCTCCCATTCCCAGTGAAATGGTGCGCGGTGCACAGCCACACTTCCAGGGAATATAGTTGTTAGTAAGAGGGTAAAAAGGGCACCGTGGAGGATGCCAGAGCAAAAAGGTCCCAGGGCGAGGGTGTACAAAGCGGTATATAGTAGGAGATAAAATATTGATAGCAAAACTTGGTAAATCCCAAAGGGAGTCTACAACCAAGTGAAACTTGGTGCAGGAGTGTTTGGGTACTTTGGTCTGGAGGGCCCAAAGTGGCCCAGTGATGCACCAGATACAGGAAACAATTTAGTGAAATACAATAACTAACACTGTTAGAGACTTCCTTGAGGAAGTCCGCGCTCAAGTTCACTCAAAGAATCTTATTAAAAAAACGTAAACTAGTGGGAAATTTAAAAATAGGAAGTTGACCAACAAAGAAACTTGGTCTTGAGGAAACATAATTAAATTGGGGGAATCATTAATCAGTGGAAGTGGTGCTAAGCCTAAGTGCACCAATAAACGCACGCTTCCATCAGCTCATGCACTATAACTTGAGATTGCCTAAACTTGAGTCATTGATTGTAGGAACAGCTAACCCAATTTAGAAATTTCAAAAAATTGAACGGGTTTTGAAACCCTGTTTGCCAAGAAACTTCATTGAGCCGTCATTATTGGTGGTATAGCTGGTGCGTTTTAACACCCTTGCTGTAATGCAGGGGCGAGCATCATGCACATCCCCAGGACCAACCTGGGCATATCTTGCCCGCATCCTAGCGTTGATCCAGGTTATGTTTAGGTCAGGAATTCCTTGCGATTTTCCCTTTTTGCCTCCTGACGACCATCTTTATCCTTGCAATTAGTGCCCTCAATTATGTCATGGGGCCATGACATTACTCTCTCCTCCTTTTGGAGCTTCACCCCCCTCCAGGGGCTACCACCAAGGAAAAGTTCTTGTGAGCTGGGGCCAGATTTATTCAGCAATGGCTTGCTTTGACTTAAAACCTGCAGCCTCAGGGAAATGCTCGTGGAATGCTTCAATTAAGTATTGGGCATGGCCACAGTCCCGCGCTGGAACTCAAGTGTTCTCTGCTGCATCAAATACCTTCCAGGATACCAGGTACTCCAGTCTTCTTTTAACGCGGTGGGAGGCAACTATCTCTTCCACCTCCCACTCAGGCGCCCCATAAACGAGATAGGCCTCGGGATTCTCTGGTGGGGGGCCCTCAAACAACGTGAGTTTGCTCTTGTGAAATACCAATAAGATCCAAAATGAAGGGGGAAGATCCAGCTGGTATGAGGCATGGCCCACCTTTCTAACAACGCGGTAAGGTCCAATCCTCTTAGGGCCCAGCTTCTTGCAAGGCTGCTTGATAGGGATGTTACGAGCATCAAGCATCATGAGATCCCCTTCCTTATATGCAGGATCTACTCAGCGCTTCCTATAAGCGTTCTCCTTATACACCTGCATTGCCGCCTCCAAGCTTGTGGAAACCCCCTGGTGTACTTTCTTGATCATTTTTGAAAAGTCCACCACCGCTTCCACCTTGGATCCACAATTGGGATCCATGTTAAGGCGGGGTTGAATTTATAGTTGGCAAAGAAAAGGGACAACTGATTGATGCATGTTGGACGTTGTTGAAGCTGAATTGAGCCATGGAGAGATTGGAAACCCAATCTGAATGGTCTGCGGCAATGTAACATTGCAGTAACTGCTCCAAGCACTGGTTCACTCATTCAGTCTTCCCATCTGATTGGGGATGATAGGCAGTTGAACGGCAGGGACAGATATGAAGAGTCTTACACAACTCTTACCAAAAGACAGAAGTAAACTGGGGCCCCCAATTACATATAATCTCTTGGGGGACCCCATGAAGAGCAAACATGTGTTATATAAAGAGTCTAGCCATCTCTGCCGCGGTTACTGTGGTTCTGCACAGAATGAAGTGGGAGAACTTTATAAAAAGGTTCACCACTACCATGATGGCGCCATAACCATCAGATGCAGGTAACTCCACAATAAAAACCTCTGTATAGAAGTCCAAGGTCCTTCAGCCTATTGAACTGGTACTAACAACCCTTCAAGGGGAAAGCGATTTGGCTTCATTTGATTGCAGATCAGGCACTTCTTACAATATCTGGCAACCTGCGCAGCTAATCTATTCCAAGTGTAAGTGCGTCAGATTAGCTCTTGGTCTTCACTTCTCAGGAATACCAATGGTGATTCTGTCATGATGGTACCAAATTATCCGGGTAAAGTGGTCCAGCAGGAACTCATAGGCGCCCCTGAAATCACACCATCTCATCCTTCACGTGATAACCCCTGGTAAGATATTCTTGATTCAACTTGCTTTTGGCAAGGACCATAGTATACTCAGCTGACAACGGCTGTGAAAGGACTACCTTTCTGAACATTCAATATTCATCTGCATTTTCCAGAGGAGCAAGCGCTGGCCTGTGGGCCAAGGGAGAGGGAAGTCAATACACAATATTGTCCGACAAAATCACCAAGTGGGTGTTGTGTACATCTACCTCCTTAGGATTGGGAGCTTGTGCAAGGTTTTGGCTCAATGCATCCTCTAAATCATTCTCCTTGCCCTTTGTAAACTCATAAGAAAATGCAAATTGGGCCAGGGTCTCATGCCAGCAGGTTTGCCGTGGGGTCAAGACATGAGGTGCGCAGTAGTACAACAAGGCACAGTGATCTGTACGTACACAGAAAGATTGGGAAGAACCATGCAAGTGATGACGCCAATATGTCAGCGCCTCAACCACTGATAATAACTCCTTATCATAAATGGCGTAGTTTATCTCTGGCAGGACATTTTTTCAGAAAAATATCCCACCAGATGCTCTATTCCATCTTCGCCTACTTACAATAGGGCTGCTGCTATGGCGAAGTTGGAGGCATAAGAAGCTACAATAAACTCCTTTTCAGGATTTACATGGTGAAGGACGGACGTAGACAACTGGGTGCACTTTACCGCTTTGGAAGGCAACCTGCAAAGATGAGGACCACTGGAGCACTTTTTCTCCACTCGCCTCATACAAGGGCGCCACCACTTCAGAAAAATTTGGTGTAAATTTCTTAAGGAATGTACACGTCCCAAAAATCTCCTCAATTCCTTGACTGAGATTGGGGTGGTCCAATTGTAAGTTGCCTTTCTTGTCTGGAGTGATCATGTGGCCTTGGTCAAACACAGTTGCCCAGGAAGGTGACCTGGGACGCCGTCTCTAAAGCTAAGCATCACTTTTCGAAAATCAATTCAGCCTGAAATTTAGCTCCACTAAAGAGATTTACAAAAACTTTTAGCAAATATGGCGGGAAACCCCGCAAAAGAACCCGCAGGCTATGCCAAACGAGCCAGCACCACCCCCAAACGAAGCAACCCTCGGTTACCCACCTCAGGGTCAACCAGAATCACCCGCTCTCAAGCAGCAGCCATGAAAGCAGGCACCACCCCCCAACCTGGAGCTACTCCAACTAGCGCCAGTTCACCTGATCGCACTTCTGCAACCTGCACGCCTAACAGCTCTGTGTGTGCCTCCCACCAACCCGCTGGGCCCCCTCCAACCAAGGAGGCCATCACCCACGCTGTTTTAATGGCGTCTGCTCAGTTGAATTCAACTCAGCCCATCCAGACATTCACCTCCCCCATTGTGTCAGCTAATTCAGCCCCATCTATTATTGCTGACACCGTGTTTCTGGTTCCCTCCATGAGGGGCGATACCCAGCTACCTGGCCCCCAAAGCATCAGATGTAAGGTTGGATTAGCCGCACATTCTGGTTCACTAAGCACCAAATTGGGACAATCTACTCTTCCCAATGAGGATTCAAATGGTTCGGATTTTTGGAACTTCACACCAGTTCCAATCTCACCCGTCCCATTTAAACCCCATAATTGGCACTTCTCAAGTCGGCACTTTATCGCAATATGCTGAAAATGACCAATTCACTAATCAGCCAATGAGTTTTGCCCACGAAATCACAGCAAACACTCGGGCTGAATTTACCCAAATAGATTGGGATGGTGATGAAACATCTCCCTCCTCCCAATTGGCTGGAGTTAATTCAATCTGGATGGGACTTGAGGCCCAACAATCACCTGGCCCCCAAACCCTCGGATGTAAGGTTGGATTAGCCGCACATTCTGGTTCACTAAGCACCAAATTGGGACAATCTACTCTTCCCAATGGGGATTTAAATGGTTCAGATTTTGGAACTTCACACCAGTTCCAATCTCACCCGTCCCATTTAAACCCCATAATCGGCACTTCTCAAGTCGGCACTTTATCTCAATATGCTGAAAACGACCAATTCACCAATCAGCCAGTGAGTTTTGCCCACGAAATCACAGCAAATACTCGGGCTGAATTTACCCAAATAGATTGGGATGGTGATGAAACATCTCCCTCCTCCCAACTGGCTGGAGTTAATTCCAATCTGGATGGGCCTCCCCAATTTAGAGGCCCAACAAACCGCCCCTCAATTTAATATGATGCCAGCAACTGCTGTAACATTCCAGAAACAAGGGAACTCCGCAAACTTGTCCAAACCACCAGCTCACACTCAACCTGCAATTGCAGCCCAAAGCAAACACAAACGTACCAAAGGAGCCACTGGGGCGTGGCAAAAACCTCTGGCACCAACGCTACCCAAAGCTGATCCCCGTGAAGTGGCGTTTATTGCTGATGTTAAGAAGAAATGGGCCGAAACTAGAGCGCAAAAAGCTCTACCTCGCTCAACCTCTCCCACGCAATTCGCCTTTATTATGGGCATAACCCTGTTGAATTCTATACAGAGGATTACTTCTCATACTTTGCAGCGATTGCGGAGACATTCCCTATTAACACCACCATCCATGAATCAGTGGAGGGCCACTACATCGATGTGGGCTTCACTGAAGCTGCCCTTGATGACCATGCTGCCACCCTCCAGGTCATTATTCCACGCGGATCTCTTCGCATCTCCCGCACACGCTCTCACCTGGAGAAAATTTCATGGGTTACTTTTTCCAACCTACCAACGACTGTTGATCCTGAGTCTCTTAAACTGGCACTCCATCGTGGTTTAATGGAGTTTGGGTCTGTTCTTTCAGTGGACTTTAGCGTCCCCTCTTACTATGCTCCCACTCAAAGAGCTCGCACTGCTAGGGCGTCGTTCATCCCCTCCCCCACTGTATCCCGCAACATTGAGGTTATTCCTCGTGTGGCGGTAGTTGGGGCATGCCCTGAGATCTTTTTTGTCGACCCTGATCAGGCGCGCGCCCCGGTGTTCATGGTGTAACGCCCTTGGACACTTGTATAGTGGCTGCACAGCTCGAAAACAAGCCCTCTTAGCCACCACCCAGGGGCCTAAACCAGGCCAAAAACGATCCCACATGGCTGCAGCAGCAATTCCACAACCCACACAATGGGTTCCCGTTCAAGACCTGTCCCCTGAGGCCTTACGCCTAGCAGTTGAAACAGCTAACCCCACTATTGGTGTGGGATACCTTCGCGCTCATGCCCCCCTTCCAATGGGCACCCCCTCCAATCTCCCAGAGTCAACTCCCTCTCTCACCAAGCGCAAGGCATCTCCCACAGGGTGCCCCTCGTCAGCCACCCCCACTCAGGGCTCCGCGGCACCCCCACCAACCTCCACCAGCGATTTATCGCATCAGCCCTCAGCTCCCAATGGAGCTATGCCCACCAGCATGGACTGGCAACTCGCGGCCTGCAGTAGAAGTGCCACCTCCAAAGTCCTACCCCAACCCCACAGTCCATTTCGCGGATCCTTTGCAGTGTTGGAGGAAGTGAATATGGACTCAGACTCATCAAATGGGGACACCGCGGAGGTCACCATTGAGCACCCTCAGGTCCTTCCCCTGCAACGGAGCGGGGGCAGCATCCTAGGCTGGCTTACTGGGTCCTCCGCCCCCACCCCTCTCCTTCCCCTCAGAACCCTCGACGCTCCTCACGGATTGCAGCTAATAGTCAAGCTAAAGGACTCAAAACTAGCCGCCTCACAGCAGCAGGTTTAAGCGCTGGCAACCCCCAGGACATGGAGGGGAACAGCTATGAGTCCCCATGGCAGCACCCTGGCCCTGCAATCCATCAACGCAAATGGGTTGCGGGACTTTAAGCGGAGAGCCCGCCTCCTCCGAAACTTCAGGTCAGCACAAATTGACATCGCTGCTGTCCAGGAGCCCCATATCCCTCCCCACGAACAATCTGCATGGAATGAACAGTTTGGAGGCAACTCCTTCTGGACAAACCATGCCGCCCTTATTGTTTTGAATCCCCGAGTTAAAACCCATTCTTTTTCACAATATCTAGGTGGCCGCCTCATACTGGCCAAACTCACCACTCCTGACTTCTCCTTCTTCGCTGCAAGCATCTACCTGCCTAATGCAGGTCAGGAGCAAAATCGGCTCTTGGAAGAGCTCCTCCAACTCAATCTCCCACGGAATACAGTCCTCTTAGGAGATTTCAACACAACCATAAGTCGCGTCCGTGACTCTTACCCCCTGCAGCAAAGGAACGCCCTGGATCAAGTCGCCTCCAGGATTTCCTTCGCCTGAGTGGCTTTATAGATGCGCTTCCACCCTCCGCGTCTGGCCTAGGTTGCATGACTAGGATCCAGTATGATGGAGGAGCTTTCCAGTCAGCGTCACGCATAGATATGGCACTGATTGGCCCCCTGCTAATTGGCCGCGTCTCCTCTCCCATCTCTCGTGACAACCATCTGAGTGATCACAGGTCACTCACCGTTGTCCTCACCACCACACTTAGACCGTCGCGTAGGTTCTGGCCTAGGGTTGCCCCAGCTCTTCTCAACAACCCCTTCACTAAGGAGAAGCTGTCTATGACCATCCGGGAGACTCTCACCTCCCCCCACCCCACCTGCTTGACCACAAGGCTAGATGGGCGGTGACCAAGGAGGGCATCACCCGCGTTGCTTACAACTGTGCCAAAGCCCAGATGACTGCAGCTCGCGCCAGAGTCAAAGGGCGGAAGCCAGAATCAGACATCTAGAGCGAAACTGCCAGCCTTCGCCCTCTCCCAGATGGTTGGAAGACTGGGAAGCGGCGCAGGAAGCACTCCGCTTGGAGCTCACACTTCAGGAAGAACGGGCAGCAAACTTTACAACATCTCGTTACTATGCTCAATGGGAACGCCCCACCCGCTTCTTCTTTCAGAAACAGAAAGCCCGGTCAACAGCGCAGGATATTACTGCACTGAAGATTGGCACTACAACCACTTCAGATAAGGAGGAAATCACGCAGGAACTACACCGCTTCTACTCCAGCCTCTTCCATGCCACCCAGGTGGACCCATTGGACATCCAAGACTTCCTGTGGCGGGCTCCAGAGCCGCCCATTGACCCACAGGCTGATGAGGCTCTACTGGCGCCTATTTCCATCCAGGAGGTGATGGAAACCCTTCTGAAATCCCCACGGCTTAAAGCCCCAGGCCCAGACGGAATACCCTTTGAGGTGTACCTTCTGGAACCTGCAGTGATAGCCAAAACCCTCCGCGACCTCTTCGCTGCACTCTTGGTGAATGGCGAGGTCCTCCCCGACTCCAGAGGCTCAATCACGACCCTCATTCACAAGAAGTCAGACCGTGAGAACCTGGCGAACTGGCGCCCCATAGCGTTGATCAACACAGACCACAAGCTCTTCACGAAGCTTCTGGCCAACCGCATCACCAAATGGGTGTCACCTCGCCTCTCCCCATCCCAGTACGGTTTTATTCCGGGGAGGTCGTTATGGGACAACTATAATGACCTTCACGTGACTTTGACTGCTAACTCTCGTAAGGTGAATGGCTTTGTGGCTCTTCTGGATATGGAGAAAGCATATGATCGGGTAGCCTGGAAGTATATTGATGGGTTTTACAATGGCAGTACCAGTTGGACAAGGTCTCCGGCAAGGGGACCCCCTGAGCCCTATCCTTTTTAACATCACCCTTGACCCCCTCTTGGCCTCCTTACAGGACAAGCTAACAGGGATTCTGGTCCCAGGTAAAGCCCCCACACGCACCATGGCATTTGCAGATGACACTGCCATTGCATTTGGCTGCCCTGGGGATGTTGCCCTCGCTGCTGTGACCATTGAGAGGTACACCAAGGCGTCCAACGCCATGGTCAACACCTCCAAGACAACAGTTGTACAGGTCGGCTCCCCCACCTTCCCCCCACCATTTGGTATTGAACCTGAGCGCGGTACCTTCCGTCACCTGGGCGTTCTCACCAACCAACAAGGAGTTGCGCTAAAAGACAATGAGGACTTGCTCCTTGCAGCAGTTAACTCCAGGATTGCCAGCTGGAACCGGCGGCACATCACCCCCAGGGTCGAGCTCTGATGGCCAATGTGTTCCTCCTCTCCAAAGTCTGGTTCCTAGCGCACGTCTGCCCATTCACAGATGCCTTTTATACGCGGCTCAATGTACTCCTCCGCTGTTGGATCTGGGGCTCAAACCATCCACCAATAGCCCTCTCAACCATTGCCCGACCCTGCAATGAAGGGGGCCTAGGGCTTCTGGACACGCGATCCCACGCCACCACAATCTTCCTGAAGTTCCTATGGCCGATTGTCTGCTGGGACGCGACCCCCATGCCCCAATGGGCGCCCGCCCTCCGCCAGTCAGTGTCAGCAGCTCTGGGTCTTCCTAGAGCATCTCTGACCTCATTAGGGGAGTGGCTCACAAACCACCCAGGCCATCGCCTAAAACCATCCTCATCCCCCTACTGGAACCAGGCTCTCCTTGCCCTGAAACGAGTAGGCGCGCGGATCCACCATGCCTTCCCATACAGAAGGGAAGGCCCTGGCCTCAGCCCACGTCGCCATGCAATTGTGCACAATGGACAAGTTGTCACAACTCGCCTCAACCCCCAAGATCGTCCTCCCATCCGCCCAAGACTCCTTGAGCTCCTCCCTCCCTCCGTGAGATTTGACCTTAAGGAATTGTGGAAGGACGTCTATCACCCCATCCTGTCAGCAAAGGTGTCCAACACCTTATGGAGTGCTCCACTGTTCATACAGGACAGGGGAAACTCCTTCCTTCGTGCTGCCTTTGACCAGCAGGTGTGGACCCTTCCACACATGATCACTCACTTTCAGGTACACTTTGAGATGGCCCTGAAGGTCTGCACTATGTCGCCAACCCTCCCCCGCTCAGTTGTCACTGCAGCACGGCTCTGGCGCGCAAACCCCCTCCCTTTCTCGATGCCTCCTCCCTCCCCTTCCCTCGCCTCAGGCTCTTAGGAGCCCAGGCGTAATTCAATAAACATCGATGAATCCCCCTTGGGTTGGGACCATCTAGTACTAAAAAAAAAAAAGGTGACCTGGGACTTTAAGAATTCACAATTACTTATTTTTTATGGTAAGGTCAGCTGCCCTCAAACGCTCCACCACCTGCTGAAGGTGTACTGCATGGGACTCATGATCAGGGTAAACACCATAATATCATCTATATAAGCTACCGCACATACCTCAGCAGGTCCTCCAAAGCCACATCAATATGGCGTTGAAAGATAGAAGGGACATTCTTAAGCCTAAAAGGGCATAACATAAAACTAAAAATTACTTTTCTATTCAGAAATGCAGTTAGCCACTCCTGGCCCTTTTTTTAGTACTAGATGGTCCCAACCCAAGGGGGGATTCATTGATGTTTATTAAATTACGCCTGGGCTCCTAAGAGCCTGAGGCGAGGGAAGGGGAGGTAGGAGGCATCGAGAAAGGGAGGGGGGTTTGCGTGCCAGAGCCGTGCTGCAGTGACAACTGAGCGGGGGAGGGTTAGCGACATAGTGCAGACCTGCAGGGCCAACTCAAAGTGTACCTGAAAGTGGGTGATCATGTGTGGAAGGGTCCACACCTGCTGGTCAAAGGCAGCATGAAGGAAGGAGTTATGGATGGTCCAGATGGCTGTGGCATAGGCAAGGACACGGAGGGGTTGGTGGCAACCAGGCAACGTCTGCTCGAACATGAGGTCTTGCACAGGGTGTCCAGACCAGGGCTGAGCATGGAGGAGCGCGCGGGCCTTTGGCCAAAATGCGGTGACACCTGGACAGGTGAAAACGATGGAGGTGGAGTCAATAGGCTCCGCACAGTGGGGGCAGCTTGGTGCTTGAAGGTAGGGCCAGTCCAGTCCCCTGTCCTTTATGAACATTGAAGCACCCTCCATAAGGTGTTGGACACCTTTGCTGACAGAATGGGGTGATAGACGTCCTTCCACAATTCCTTAAGGTCAAATCACGGAGGGAGGGAGGAGCTCAAGGAGTCTTGGGCGGATGGGAGGACAATCTTGGGGGTTGAGGCGAGTTGTGACAACTTGTCTATTGTGCACAATTACATGGCGACGGGGGGCTGAGGCCAGGGCCTTCCCTTCTGTATGGAAGAGAGAGGGATCCGCGCGCCTACTCGTTTCAGGGCAAGGGAGCTTGGTTCCAGCAGGGGGATGAGGATGGTTTCAGGCGATGGCCTGGCTGGTTTGTAAACCACTCCCCTAACGAGGTCAGAGATGCTCTAGGAAGACCCAGAGCTGCTGACACTGACTGGCGAGGGCGGGCGCCCATTGGGGCATGGGGGTCGCGTCCCAGCAAACAATCAGCCATAGGAACATCAGGAAGATTGTGGTGGAATGGGATCGCGTGTCCAGAAGCCCTAGGCCCCTTCATTGCAGGGTCAGGCAATGGTTGAGAGGGCCATTGGTGGATGGTTTGAGCCCCAGATCCAACAGCGGAGAGAGTACATTGAGCCGCGTATAAAAGGCATCTATGAATGGGCAGACGTGCGCTAGGAACCAGACTTTGGAGAGGAGGAACACATTGGCCATCAGATCTTGACCCTGGGGGTGATGTGCCGCCAGTTCCAGCTGGCAATCCTGGAGTTAACTGCTGCGAGGAGCAAGTCTTTATTGTCTTTTAGCGCAACTCCTTTTGGTTGGTGAGAACTCCCAGATGACGGAAGGTACCGCGCACAGGTTCAATACCAAACGGTGGGGGAAGGTGGGGAGCCGACCAGTACAACTGTTGTCTGGGAGGTGTTGACCATGGCGTTGAACGCTTTGGTGTACCTCCCAATGATCACAGCAGCGAGGGCAACATCCCAAGGGCAGCCAAATGCAATGGCAGTGTCATCTGCAAATGCCATGGTGCGTGTAGCTTTACCTGGGACCAGAATTCCTGTTAGCTTGTCCTGTAAGGAGGCCAAGAGGGGGTCGAGGGTGATGCCCAAAAAGGATAGGGCTCAGGGGTCCCCTTTCCGGAGACCTTGTCCAACTGTTACTGCCACTGTAAAACCCATTGGTGCCAGGACTCTGGTGAGAGTTGGTCATAGAGCGCTGATATCCAGCGTCTAGCTGCAGGGGGAGATGGAAGGGCCAGGAAGCATCAATATACTTCCAGGCTACCCAATCATATGCTTTCTCCATATCTAGGAGAGCCACAAAGCCATTCACCTTACGAGAGTTAGCAGTCAAAGTCACGTGAAGGTCATTATAGTTGTCCCATAACGACCTCCCCTGAATAAAACCGTGCTGGGATGGGGGAGAGGCGAGGTGACACCCATTTGGTGATGCGGTTGGCCAGAAGCTTTGTGAAGAGCTTGTGGTCTGTGTTGATCAATGCTATGGGGCGCCAGTTCGCCAGGTTCTCACGGTCTGACTTCTTGTGAATGAGGGTCGGGATTGAGCCTCTGGAGTCGGGGATTCCTGCCATTCACCAAGGGTGCAGCAAAGAGGTCGCGGAGGGTTCTGGCTATCACCGCAGGTTCCAGAAGGTACACCTCAAAGGGTATTCCGTCTGGTCCTGGGGCTTTAAGCCGTGGGGATTTCAGAAGGGTTTCCATCACCTCCTGGATGGAAATAGGCGCCAGTAGAGCCTCATCAGCCTGTGGGTCAATGGGCGGCTCTGGAGCCCGCCACAGGAAGTCTTGGATGTCTGATGGGTCCACCTGGGTGGCATGAAAGAGGCTGGAGTAGAAGCGGTGTAGTTCCTGCGTGATTTCCTCCTTATCCGAAGTGGTTGTAGTGCCAATCTTCAGTGCAGTAATATCCTGCGCTGTTGACCAGGCTTTCTGTTTCTGAAAGAAGAAGTGGGTGGGGCGTTCCCATTGAGCATAATAACGAGATGTTGTAAAGTTTGCTGCCCGCTCTTCCTGCAGTGTGAGCTCCAAGCGGAGTGCTTCGCGCCGCTTCCCAGTCTTCCAACCAACTGGGAGAGGGCGAAGGCTGGCAGTTTCGCTCCAGATGTCTGATTCTTGGCTTCCGCTCTTTTGACTCTAGCGAGATGCGGTCATCTGGGCTTTTGGCACAGTTGTAAGCAAAGCGGGTGATGCCCTCCTTAGTCACCGCCCATCTAGCCTTGTGGTCAAGCAGGTGGGGTGGGGAGGTGAGAGTCTCCCAGATGGTCATAAACAGCTTCTCCTTAGTGAAGGGGTTGTTGAGAAGAGCTGGGGCAACTCCTAGGCCAGAACCTACGCGACGGTCCAAGTGTGGTGGTGAGGACAACGGTGAGTGACTCAGATCACCAGATGGTTGTCACGAGAGATGGGAGAGGAGACGCGGCCAATTAGCAGGGGGCCAATCAGTGCCATATCTATGCGTGACGCTGACTGGAAAGCTCCTCCATCATACTTGATCCTAGTCATGCAACCTAGGCCAGACGCGGAGGGTGGAAGCACATCCATAAAGCCACTCAGGCGAAGGAAATCCTGGAGGCGACTTGATCCATGGCATTCCTTTGCTGCAGGGGGCAAGAGTCACGGACGCGACTTATAGCTGTGTTGAAATCTCCCAAGAGGATTGTATTCCGTGAGAGATTGAGTTGGACGAGCTCTTCCAAGAGCCGGTTTTGCTCCTGACCTGCATTAGGCAGGTAGATGCTTGCAGCGAATAAAGAGAAGTCAGGAGTGGTGAGTTTGGCCAATATGAGGTGGCCACCTAGATTTTGTGAAAAAGAATGGTTTTTAACCCGGGGATTCAAAACAATAAGGGCGGCATGGTTTGTCCAGAAGGAGTTGCCTCCAAACTGTTCATTCCATGCAGATTGTTCGTGGGGGAGGATATGGGGCTCCTGGACAGCAGCGATGTCAATTTGTGCTGACCTGAAGTTGCAGAGGAGGCGGGCTCTCTGCTTAAAGTCCCGCAACCCATTTGCGTTGATGGATTGCAGGGCCAGGGTGCTGCCATGGGGACTCATAGCTGTTCCCCTCCATGTCCTGGGGGTTGCCAGCGCTTAAACCTGCTGCTGTGAGGCGGCTAGTTTTGAGTCCTTTAGCTTGACTATTAGCTGCAATCCGTGAGGAGCGTCGAGGGTTCTGAGGGGAAGGAGAGGGTGGGGGGCGGAGGACCCAGTAAGCCAGCCTAGGATGCTGCCCCCACCCGTTGCAGGGGAAGGACCTAAGGGTGCTCAACGGCGACCTCCGCGGTGTCCCCATTTGACGAGTCTGAGTCCATATTCACTTCCTCCAACACTGCGAAGGAGCCGCGTGAAATGGACTGTGGGGTTGGGGTAGGACTCTTTGAGGTGGCACTTCTACCGCAGGCCGCGGGTTGCCAGTCCTTGCTGGTAGGCATAGCTCCATTGGGAGCTGAGGGTTGATGCGATAAATTGCTGGTGGAGGTTGGTGGGGGTGCCGCGGAGCCCTGAGTGGAGGTGGCTGACGAGGGGCGCCCCTGTGGTAGATGCCTTACGCTTGGTGATAGAGGGAGTTTACTCTGGGAGATTGGAGGGGGTGCCCACTGGAAGGGGGCATGAGCGCGAAGGTATCCCATACCAATAGTGGGGCTAGCTGTTTCAACTGCTAGGCGTAAGGCTTTAGGGGACAGGTCTTGAATGGGAACCCATTGTGTGGGTTGTGGAATTGCTGCTGCGGCCACGTGGGATCGTTTTTGGCCTGGTTTAGGCCCCTGGGTGGTGACTAAGAGGGCTTGTTTTCGAGCTGTGCAGCCACTATACAGGTGTCCAAGGGCGTTACACCATGAACACCGGAGGCGTGACTGATCAGGATCAACAAAAAGATCTCAGGGCATGCCCCAACTACCGCCACACGAGGAATAACCTCAATGTTGCGGGAACAGTAGGGGAGGGGATGAACGACGCCCTAGCAGTGCAAGCTCTTTGAGTGGGATCATAGTAAGAGGGGACACCAAAGTCCACTGAAAGAACAGACCCAAACTCCATTAAACCACGATGGAGCGCCAGTTTAAGAGACTTAGGATCAACAGTCGTTGGTAGGTTGGAAAAAGTAACCCATAAAATTTTCTCCAGGTGAGAGCATGTGCGGGAGATGTGAAGAGATCCACGCGGAATAATGACCTGGAGGGTGGCAGCATGGTCATCAAGGGCAGCTTCAGTGAAGCCCACATCGATGTAGTGGCCCTCCACTGATTCATGGATGGTGGTGTTAATTGGGAATGTCTCCGCAATCGCTGCAAAGTATGAGAAGTAATCCTCTGTATAGAATTCAACAGATTTATGCCCATAATAAAGGTGAATCGCATGGGAGAGGGTTGAGCGAGGTAGAGCTTTTTGCACTCTAGTTTCAGCCCATTTCTTCTTAACATCAGCAATAAGCGCCACTTCACGGGGATCAGCTTTGGGTAGCGTTGGTGCCAGAGGTTTTTGCCACTCCCCAGTGGCTCCTTTAGTACATTTGTGTTTGCTTTAGGCTGCAATCACGGGTTGAATGCAAGCTGGTGGTTTGGACAAGTTTGCGGAGTTACCCTGTTGCTGGAATGTTTCAGCAGTTGCTGGCGTCATATTGAATTGAGGGGCGGATTGTTGAGCCTTGCTAAATTGGGGAGGCCCATCCAGATTGGAATTAACTCCAGCCAATTGGGAGGAGGGTGATGTTTCATCACCATCCCAATCTATTTGGGTAAATTCAGCCCGAGTATTTGCAGTGATTTCATGGGCAAAACTCACTGGATGATTGGTGAATTGGTCATTTTCAGCATATGGAGATAAAGTGCCGACTTTAGAAGTGCCAATTATGGGGTTTAAATGGGACGGGTGAGATTGGAACTGGTGTGAAGTTCCAAAATCCGAACCATTTGAATCCCCATTGGGAAGATTAGATTGTCCCAATTTGGTGCTTAGTGAACCAGAATGTGCGGCTGATACAACCTTACATCCGAGGGTTTGGGGGCCAGGTAGCTGGGTATCGCCCCTCATGGGGGGAGCCAGAAACACGGCGTCAGCAATAATAGATGGGGCTGAATTAGCTGATACAATGGGGGAGGTGAATGCCTGGATGGGCTGCGTTGCATTCAACTGAGCAGACGCCATTAAAACAGCGTGGGTGATGGCCTCCTTGATTGGAGGGGGCCCAGCGGGTTGGTGGGAGGCAGCGCACGCAGAGCTGTTGGGTGTGCAGGTTGCAGAAGTGCGATCAGGTGAACTGGCACTAGTTGAAGTAGATTCAGGTTGGGGTGGTGCCTGCTTTCACGGCCACTGCTTGAGAGCGGGTGATTCTGGTTGACCCTGAGGTGGGTAACCGGGGGTTGCTTCATTTGAGGGTGGTTCTGGCTCGTTTGGCCAATCCCGCGGGTTCTTTTGTGGGGTTTCCCGCCATATTTGCTAATATTTTTTGTAAATCTCTTTAGTGGAGCTAAATTTTAAGGCTGAATTGATTTTTGAAAAGTGATGCTTAGCAGAAAGAGAGTATGCCACTCCTGGCCCTTTTTTTAGTACTAGTACTCCTGGCCCTTCTTGATTCAGATCTGATAGAATGCTGTGGTGATTGAGTTCATCTTGTTTGTTTCATTCTGACTAAAATTTGGATTTTTCAAATCTGAGTTGGATCGTTTTAATAATGCTTTTGGCTCAGTCATTTTGGGCGCTGGGTTGTGCCTCACCCAAGTTGTAGATTAGGCTTGTGCGAGCCTAATCAATGACTCAGGTGAGGCCCCCAAGGGGCGGCCTTTATAAGGCATGCCTACCCATTCCAAAGTCTACTTTGGAATTGTTTCCCCCTATCATTCCCTACCTGGGGAGCATTGGTGGTGGCTCCACAGACAAGCTCTGGTCAGCAGGCACCTTTGTTTTTTATGTTCCTAAATAAAAAAATAAAGGTTGTTTTGGGGTTAGCATACCTCAAATACCTGTGGTCTTTTTCAGGCGTTTCATTTTGAGGGGCTTTCATGTGGTTGGGTCAGACCGTAACTGAGGACTTTGCATAACCAACAAGTAGTAGGCAATGTTTGGCATTGTCAGTGCCTCAAACCTCTCTCTACTTGAGTAGGCTGCTTTAGTTGCTTGCCAGTAGCACCAAAAAGAATACATATATATTTACAATCAGAAACTGGGGTTTTTCCAATTGTGTCATAATTCTAAAGTCAAATGCGCACTGCACGCTGCTGATCCCCAGTTTGGCTGACCTCAGTGGTCACTTGGTCCCAATTGTCAAGGAACCAGCACTGGTGGGAGCTAGTGACTGATGGCCAACCCTGGACTTGAAGTGACCATCAGTTAATTTCTGGTGGGGTCTCCCGCTCACCAGGGATTCAGTGGCACTGAGGGAACCTGTCCCAGCAGCGCTCTCTCACCTGCAGATGGTTTACCCAGAAAGGGATCAGACGTCCAGTTGCGCTGTACCATGCACCCCTCTCATGCTTCTGTTGGGGAAAGCGTCTTCCTGGCTGGGGTGGGAAGACCATTGCCAACAGGAGCTTAGGATGGTGGGCGCAATGCAGCCAAGTTCTGGGCGTGCATCCCTGGGTTGAGTGGGCTGATTCTGGCAGCCCAGTCCCAAGCTACTCTCACCATTTGTGTTTCCCTCAAGGGGTCCGGAGTTTATCAGGTAAATTTCCTGGGGCTCAAGATAACTCACCCCAGAAAGCCCTCATCATACCAGCCTTCCACTGTGGGGCTCCTCTTCAGTGAGTGGCCCTCCTCTAGTGGGGGGTAATGTAATGATTGAGCTCATCTCAATCATTGCATTATGACTCGGATTCAGATTTTCCAAATCTGAGCTATATCAATATAATAATGCTTTTGGCTCAGTCATTTTTGGCGCTTGGTTGTGCCTCACCTGAGTTATAGAATAGGCTTGTGTGAGCCTAATCAATGACATGGGTGAGGACCCAAGGGGCGGCCTTTATAAGGCATGCCTACCCATTCCAAAGTCTACTTTGGAATTGTTTCCCCTATCATTCCCTACCTGAGGAGCATTGGTGGTGGCTCCACAGACAAGCTCTGGTCAGCGGGCACCTTTTTTATGTTCCTGGGTAAAAATAAAGGTTTTTTCATGGTTAGCATACCTTGCATACCTGTGGTCGTCTTTGGGTGTTTTGTTTTGAGGTCCTTTTTGTGTAATTGGGTCGGACCAACCCAATGGACTTTGCATAACCAACTAGTAGTAGGCAACGTTTGGCGCTGTCAGTGCCCCAAACCTCTCCCTACTCAGTTAGGGTTCTTTGGTTGCTTGCCAATAGCACCAAAAAGAGATATTTATTTATTGCGGTCAGAAACTGGGGTTTTTCCAATTGTGACACTGATGGCTCTGCATTTTTGTCCGCTGGCTCTAATCTACCACCCACCCTTCAGCTTTTTCATTATAAGGTACAATCCTATAACCCTTCCCAAAGCCTGCTGCTGCTGCCATGCTCACAGCAACCAATCAGCCCCTCCTCGGCCCTGTGCCACCAATGCTTACACCAATCATGAATCAGCTTAGACACCAATTCACTCCCATGCTTCCTCCCAATCATTAGCCACATCCCACCCTTACGCTGATGCCCCAATCCAATTCATCCAGAACCCTTAAGACTTATTGGTTGGAGTTATAAATTGGATAATTTCATTGAAGAATACAACAACTACATTGAATGGTTCATCCATTCACAAAGCACTGTTCAGTCCCCTCAGTGTTTTATGCCCCACATCCAAACGCCAATCCATTCCAAAGTGCCGCCAGCTTGCTGTTGAATCACTTGCTAAATCATAAAGTCGCCCCCTCCACAAAGCTGTCACCAAGTCAGTGGCGATGCTTTCCAAAGGTCTCCCACCTCCCATTATTACCCCTAACCCTGACCCCGCAGGGCAAGCGTGACATCCAAAAACTATATAAACAAGATGCTGACGCCATCCAGAAATTTAATACAGTTGTGTGAAATCCTAAGGTAAAAATCACCCACAATATCCCTTTATTTGACTAAATTTATGTCACCTGTAACGGATCAGGAGGCACCTAATCCATACATTAACTCGGATTGGGTGGAGTTCAATTCAAATGTGGCCCTGATTCAATAGGCCTCAAATTTGGTAAGTTTGGAGCTGGGTGAAATCGCCATCCCAAATCTGAATCACCTCCACAGAATGATGACAGGCTTACACAGGGTGTGGATGGCGATATGGTGGGATGGCAAATCTTTGCTAACAATGTGGTGGTTGGGGCTTGGAAGAGTCTAACTAATTGATAGCTTATTCAATATTTGCAGCGGATTATTTAAGGGAAGACGCTGCAGCCCTGTAGGGAAGTTGTGTCTTCTAAGATGAAATCAAATAAAGGATTTTGGCATAGCACAGATTTTATTAAACTTATTTTAGTATATAAGTCAGATCAGATTGAAGTCATGAGCTCTGCCAGTGAGCTTGGTGTGGCATTGGCGTCATTCTCAGCCCTTTCCTGGTCCCAGACCCTGCTACTGATGTGCAGCGTCATGGGAACAGTGGTCTGAGAATATGTGGCAATGATGAGACATGGCAGTCGAGTTTGGGGATGGGCCTCTGTGGGCCTGTACCTAGTATGGTCATAAACTTGGCTCTTACTGCCCAATTCGTTCATTGTGTATTGGCATAAACCTGCCCATTATATCACCAGTATTTATGGTGATAAATGCTTTTCCATGTATCTCAATGCAATTTCCGCAGCTGGTAACTTTCAAAGCCATCCACTTGTCAGCACCCTTGCCATGCATACTGATGATGCCTTACACCCTTGCGCTTAGCTCTTGTCTGCAATCTTCTCTTTGACGAGGACTCCACTTCTTAAAATGAGACTCCTAATCCCCTTCCCCTTCCACCATGGTGGTGCAAGCAGTTCGCCACTGTACCATCTCGTTGTTTGTGTTCTCATTTTGTGTTTTGACTGCTCATTTTGGGCAGTTGATTCATTTTATTTGGTAAAAGTTTTTTATTAGCTTCTGCTCTTCTAGCTTTGGTAATGTCCATCCCCTGGTTACATACCTCAAATAAATTTAATGCTAATTTTTGCCTGCAACCTGACAAAGCATCAGTTAATAAGGAAATATTAATAGATATAATTCAGAGGTGATTAATTGATAAGTCATTAACAAACCCAAATTTGAGGCTTCATCCACACTTGGCAATTCTGGCGTAAGCTTAAAATGATCTTTAAAGCTTGAGTTCTGTAAGCTCCAACATTGTGGTAACCTATATAAGATGAGGTCCATGTGACAGCCATGGCTTTCACATTCTATATAGATGAGCCTCAAGAACATATTTGAAGCGCATTTAGCTTCAAGCTGATTTAAAGTTTATAGGTTTGGTTAATTAATATGTTTCAAAAAAGTTTATTGACCAAGTTCCTTAACCAGAGTCATCTTGTATCAACTAATGACATACCTCAAGTTATCAGGCTTAAACATGGAGAAGCTTTGGTATTATTTACTGAGATGATGGTTCAAACTTGAACTTTTTATCTATATCACACTAAAATTTTATTTGTATCAGCTTTGATAATCTTAACTTCTCATTTATAAAACTCTATAATATAACCTCTTTAAACACCTACCCAAGTCAATGCTTTTTTCTGCGCAAAATACTTACACCACTTGGTATAAAAAGTCTAGTCTCAATATTGTTGGCAATCTAATCTTTGGGTAACATATTTCAAAATTCATCTCCAAAATTAAGTTTATCAGCAAAGCGCCCAGCTTAACCCCTGAAATCCAGTCACCTCATTGCAAAAGTTTATGATAGAACCCTCTACTACATTTCTCTTAGAACTTTTATTTTTTGCCTTTGTTAAAGATCTAAGTCAACTCCAAGCTACTGTTTTTTATAAACATTGCAAAGTTTAAGCTTTGTCCTTCAACTTTAACCAAAAATAGCATTTATCTCCTACTGCTGTAATAGATGCCAGATTTCAGGTAAATGTATTGGATGCTACTTCAACCTTTGTGATCCAAATTAGTTTCCCATCTGGTGAATTTTTAACCAGACTATGCTTTTACCAATATGTCTCAATATCACTGTTTGCTTGGTTGGGTAATCAGCACAAATAAAAAGCTAGTCTTAATGACCTTAGACTTCCAGAAAGTTTGGGCCTAAGTGCCAATAACTTTTGATGTGACCAAGACTTTTGGTTGCAATTGCTGCAACTTTTAGATAGGCTGCAGGGAGTTTAACTTAGCTTCTATCTTAATTAATCAATCAATAATAGCAATTTCGATGTTTATACATCCAGAAAGTATTGGACACAATTAACAATAACTTTTAAATGTGTTAGAAACTTGTGGGTGCAAGTGCCGCAATTTTTGATTCTGTTGGGATTTTTGCCCATATTCCCAGCCTACTAGATTACCTGGTATCGCTAGGGGAAAATTCCCTAAGGCGAAGTGAATCAGAAATTGGTTGGCCCAAGTTTTGGAGGAACTATGTTTGGGGGATTCTGGGATATTCACCTGGTCATATCCATCGGGGATCAATCCAGATGAATACCTAAGATCTTATCAGGTGGAGTGGCTAACGAAATAGGGGCATCTGATAATGACTAACTATCAGGTGTACTGTTTGGGATTGGTCAGGTTTCATCACTGACTGATTGGGAATGAATAGTGAGTTGCAAGGTGAGTGATACCACCTGCAACTAGTGAATTAATTGGTTGTTGAAGTGATCTGCTATAATGGGTAATAAGTCCTATTACCTAAGCAGGTCACTAGCCAATTATGGTTGGTTTGCTTGGATCAAAAGGAAAATGTTAGGGACACGTTTTCCAACTCTTTCCATTTGAGATCTCAAGGATGTCTAATGACGGAATCCTAGCCAGGATGGGGAAGACCATTGCTGCTGAGACAAGGAAGGGTGATTCAATGGCAATGGCTGCTGTTTTATCAAAGAGATGTCAACTGAGGTTAGACAGCCAAATCCCCTACTATATAATTCCCTAGGATTTACTATAATAAAAAATCTCATCATTTTATAAACATTATTATATTATTATAATCTATAGTAATATTGTTGATTATGTGTATAGTTAGATTATCAGCTTCTATTGTGTCATTCCATCTCAAAGATATTATTGCAGAAGGCAATAATTGGAAGACTCTCAGAGAGAAGAATAAAGATCCGAGCAGGGATCTGGAGACAAAGGAACCACAATCAGGGATAGCTGCTGACTGTGTGTTGGGCCGAAAGAGATTGTCATTGGGGGTATCTTAATGAATATTGGGTGGACAAGAATATAGGGAACAAATCCCTATGAGTATGACTTACAGAGTATTTAATCAGAAGTACTGGCCAAAGCTTTGGGCCTAATAATAGTTCAATCTCAACTACAGATAATAGTCTCCACACTATTATTAATTAATACATTCTATACAACGCAACAAAGTGTATGAGTAAATTGAACCTGTGCAGTAAAAAGGTTACTGAGTTGATGGCCAATAATCAACCACTAGAGTAAATTTTTACAAGTTGGTGCTCACTACAGGGTTAGTTGAGTTAAAGAATATAGAAAATGATGTTTTATGAAGATGTTTCCAATTTTGGAAATATGTTACTGAAGAAATTAATTAAGATAGAACGTGAAGAAAATTACATTCAGTGGCATTCACCCATCTCAGAAGTGGAGCTCCGATAAAAGCAAAATGAAGATACTCAAGTTCAGGGAAAAGGACTTGCAGCCTAGATATGGAACTATCTAGTGCTGCAAGGAAACCAGTTCCACTGGATATCTACTTGAGATGAATAGTATCAGCAGGGCCAACTTAGGTTGAAATTGGGCCCGCTGGAAATAGTCCCAAGGAACAGCAGGATCAACTTAGGTTAAAGTTGGGTCCACTTTAATTAATCCTGAGGAGTGAGTGTTTAGATGAGGCATTGGAAGAAATAAGAAGCAATCAATCTGGAGAATTGGATTGCCATACCAATGAAGAGATCTAGTTAAGATAGGAAATGAATGATTAAGATAGTGGAGGAAATCATTTGATTTAATAACACTTAATCACTGGTCAAAAGCTGCTGGATACAAGTTCATCAATTCAGGAGAAATTGGATGAAGCGAACAAAGCCAGAATGACCTGTGTAATTAAGGATAGCCATGAAGGTGTAAAATCATTTTTAGGAGAAAAACAATCTGGACAATTGGACGAAACTGTTGGTTGATGAGATACAAAGATCCAAAAGCATCAGTTGCAAAATAAGAGATGAAATTAGGGCTGTTGGACGAATTCTCAGTTAGGATTAAAGGCCTAATTCAGGAGAACTGCCTGAAGTTGGCAAGTATAGCCTATATGTGAGGAGACAGTGCTACTGGTCATATAGGGAGAAAGGTTAATACTAATCAGTAGTATTGAGCCTAAGAGATAGTTGCAATGTTCCCAGCGGACCTCTGAACCATTAAATGGTTATGTCCTGAGATTTTGGTCAAGTTCCAGAAGGGGACCACTGAACCAAATGGTTGGTTAAATCTTAAGAGGATAAGATTTTGAACCATGATAACTGGTATGTTTAATTACCCAGGACCCAGTTTGGATGAAGGGAAAAGAAGGACCTCTGAGCCTTTTTGTAGGTTGCAAGTCCCATTGCAAAAGAAAAATACAAAAAATATATAAAATAATAAAATATCAATTTTATGGTCTATGAGTTTTAGACCTAAGAAGCGACCAGAAACTCTGACGGCCAAATGGAGGAAATTCCACCCTCAATTAGATGAAATTATCAGCTAGGGTAACTGAGAGCATCAACCTATTAGTTGATTAAGAGCAACTCTCTGATCTGTCATAAAGGCCAGCAAGAGGAGGTGCTCAAATTGTTGAAAAGTATTGGAGAGTATTCACCCAAAAAATGACCATGAAGCGGGATGCGCATGAGGTGTGATCCACAAGGTCAATACTGGGGAAAATCTGCCAATCAGGCCAAATTGAGATGATTCCACGATTTTGGGTCTCTCAATGAAATGGAATTACCAGCTGGGGTAGCCAAAAGCATCAACCTATTGGTTGATCGAGAGCAACTCGCTGATCTGCTGGAAGGCCAGCAGGAAGAGGTGCTCAAAATATTCAAGAAATATTGAAAAGTTCACTCATGATGACCACAATTTGGGATGCGCATGAGACATAATTTACAAGGTTGATACTGGGGAAAATCTACCAATAAGGATGGTACTGATCCAAAGATTGAAAGCTGCCAAAGTGATAGTGGAGGATGAGATCAGCAAAATAGTGAAGCATGGGCTTCTAGTTCCATCTTCAAGTCCCTGGGCAAGTCTGATTCTGATTGTGAAGAAGAAGGATGGATTGAACCAGGTGGAGATTGATTACCGGAAGCTAAAAAAAATCATGAAGAAGAATTTGTATCCCCTACCAAGGATTGATGATGCGCTGGATTGTTTAGGAGAAGCAAAGTATTTCTCTGTGATGGATCTGATCTTGGGATACTGGCAGATTAACTTGCCAGAAGAAGACCAAGAAAAATGCGCAATTATTACTGCGCAGGGGTTATACCAGCTGATGAGGATGCCCCAGGGTCTTTGCAATGCGCCTGCAATGTTCCAGAGGGACATGGACGCGATATTAAGCGACCCTAAGTTGTTGTGCATCCTGGTATATCTGGATGATATCAATATGTTTAGTAGAACGTTTACTGATCACCTGCACCACTTGGAAGAAGTTTTTAAGAGACTGTCCGTGGCTAACCTGAAGATCAAGCCAAGGAAGTGCCACTTCTTCAAGAAAGAGTTGTAATACCTGGGATTTGTGATCAACTCAAGTGGATTGCAGCCGCAAACCCAGAAGATACCAGCTATAAAGCGTATGGCTGTACTGAAGAGTGTCCAAGGCATCCAAGTATTCCTTGGGATGGTCGGATACTACAGAAGATTTATTTGGGACTTTGCCCAAATAGTGAGCCTATATTTCATTTATTGAAGGATCTGAAAAAAGGATTTATATGGAATGAAGAGGCCCAGGATTCCTTCAATGAGTTACGCTGGTATTTGATAGATTTGCCAATTCTGAAATATCCAAATTTTAATTGGGAGTTTATCATTCAAACTGATGCTTTGTTGATAGCGATCAGCGCCATACTGAGCCAAGTAGACGAACTTGGGGATGAGCATCTGGTGACATATGTGAGCCTGACATTCTCAGCCGCTGAGAGGAACTACACCGTGACTGAGCAGAAATGCCTTGCAGTCATATACGCATGCAAGCAGTTTTGGGTGTACATCCATGGAATGCACTTTAAGGTGGTGACAGACCACTCTTCGCTGCATTGGCTACACAATCTAAGAGAACTGGAAGGATGACTGGCCCAATGGGCACTTAAGCTTCAGGCTTATAAATATGAGATAGTCCACCGAGTGGGGGCTCCTCACCAGAATGCAGATGGCTTATCGCAGTTGTCAATGGTTTAGTCGGTATACCCGCAGATGGATGAGCTATTACAGAGAATGGTTAAAGGAAAAATCAGGGACAACCTTCAAGAAATCCAAGGTGCGCTTCAAAAAGTGATGGAAAACACCAAGACTATGGATGGACAAGTATTCAAGATGATCAACGGGAAGCGGCTATTATTTCTGAAACCATCGGAAAGAGCAGCAATAGTACAAGCAGCTCACAAGGTTGTTGGGCATGGAGGCCTGAGGAAAACAACTGACCATATTCGCCAGTATTATTACTAAGAATTGATTAACTACAATGTCGTGGATCATCTGGCTTGTTGCATGGAGTGCCAGCTGCATAAACCACACAAGAATACAACTGGATACTGACTGGTCCGCCCTGGGTTTGTCTGGCACACGGTGTCCATTGACATGATAGGACTGCTGGCAATGAGCACAGGGGAAGTCAAATACATCATAGTTGCCATCGACCATTTGACAGATGGGTCAAGATGAAGGCCCTAACCAGAGTAGATGCTACCAGTACTGCAAGATTCATACTGGATCAAGTGATATACTAGCATGGATGTCCGCAAATCCTATTGGGCAACAATGGGACTAACTTCACATCTCATGTGATCCCAAGGCTAAATGAAATAATAGGGATCTGAGGAGTCATGTCAGTACCATACTGGCCGGAGACAAATGGACTGGTAGAACAGGTCAATGGGACGCTGGCCACAATGCTAAGGAAGCTAGTCACAGGGAGAACTTCCGCGTGGGGAATGTACCTGAGTTTGGTGATGTTCACCTACAACATTAGTCATCATATGACGACGAGAAAGATGCCTTGAATTATTATATGGAAGAAAGGCTGCGTTGCCGCCAATATTATATTCAGTGGTGGAACCTACGTGGGAGATGAGTACTGAGCAATACTTGAGCTGACTGATGAGTATCCTTATTGATATGCAATCACAAGCATTTGATACAACCTTGAAGAAAAGGATATGAGCAAAATCAATGGATGACAAAAAATGACTCGCATTAGAAGAATATTGAATAGGAGAAAGAGTTGCCTATTTTGATATGCATGGTTTCAGATGAAGAAACAAATTAGATGCGTTGTGGTCAGGTCCATTCAAAGTAATCACCAAGATGGCAACCAATGCTTACTCCATCAAAAATCTCTTGGATGGAAGAGTTGTAAATAGAGTCCATGCTAAGTATCTAAAGCATTGGATTGAGGAAAAAATAAAAGAGTTCCCAAAGGACCAATGAACCATTAAGTTGGTCATGTCCTGATGATTAGGTCAAGTCTGAAAAAAGGACCTCTGAACCAATCTAGATGGTTAAGTCCATAAAAAGGACCTCTGAACCATGGAAAACTGGTAGGTTTAAGTACCCAGGACCCAGTTTGGGGGAAAAGATGGACCGCTGAACTGAAACAAGGTCAAGTCCCATAGTAAAAAAGAAGAATAAAGATAAAAAATTGATAAAGATATTGGAAAAAAAATTATAAAACCGCATAGATAAAAAAAGCTGATATATTTTTATAATTTTTATTTTTATTGATTGTCCTCAGTACAGGGATGATTCCACCTATGTCACCTCTTGTGGGAGGGAGGATGAATTACTGTAGGAATGAATAGCCTGTCAAAATTGATATGCGATCAGATGCTTGTGAGGGAGAGACCTACACAAAACCACATTTGTTGAGTGGATGCTGAGCCCTGAGAAAAAGTGACTGAAACCCCATAGTGAGGAGGAAAGCAGCAATAAAGAAAGAGGCAATTGGCAAATAACCCTGAGTAATCCCAATACAGCACTGGAGCTGGAAGATTTGTCTTAAGTGCCTGCCGATGGGCTTCATTGAGGACACTGGACATGTGACTGGCAGCAAAGAAGGAATACTCGATGGGAGTTGTCAAATCATGTCCTCAATTAATGCCATCAATGGAAGATAGCAATGGGAAGCTCCAGAGAAGAGGTAGTCATGTAATGAACGGATTGCATCCTATAAATGATGACTATGGGATTCACAGAAGCTAAATCTGAATGACTGGTGGAAACCAGGTGAGGCTGGAAGCTTTGTAGACCAACTTCAAAGAACTTGGCCAGCAAAGAAAAGAGCATAAGCAGCAGTATCCCAATCCAGAAGGTTATCCAGATCAGAGAGATTCAGCGCTAATGTCAAAGCCTCAGTGACATGGGCCTGGAGTTCAGCGTAGGGGAGCTTGAAGTGTATGCTGTTACCAATTGAGAGCTCAGAAACCAGTACAGCAGGTTTGTAAAATTGACTGAGTTGGAAGAGGAACTCAGGGAGCAGGTCCAACCTGGCCAGGAACAAATGATCCAGAGCAACTGGCATAATCTCTGGAGCATCAGCGAAAGGAGCCAAATCCAAGTGGGTTTCAAAGTCCAACTCTGGAATTGACTGCAGAGGGAAGAGTTTGCTGAGAGTTGTTTGAAACAATGGCCAGCCTGGTTTCAGAGGGATTAGTTACCGTTTCTGGTAATTTGATGGAAGGACTAGCCGCTTGCACAAGACTAGGCATGAGTCCTGGAAGGACCACAAAAGATGTTCCGTTGAGCATCTCAACTCATCTGCTGGAAGAGACAGAGGTCTGGATCAGACAGACTATTGAGGAGCTGCTGGTAGCAAGATTTGGAATTTGAAATATGAGCTGAATGAGAGGGGGATGTCAGACTTATATAGAAGTTGACATTATGCACTCTATAATCCATTATGCTCCAATTTTGGGGAAATTAATCTCAGAATTAATGAGATAAGCTTTCCAAGGGAAGAATTAAAATGACTTATGCCAAGAGGTTATGAGTGAAATAATGAGGGCGAATAAGAAATAAGTATTTCTAAACTAAGCTTGGAAAACAAACATTGATGGCAAGAGTCTCCTGTTTAGGATGAGGAGAAAATCAGGAAATCAAGGACGCCTGGACCAAGAATCCTGAATATGACAGCGGGTCATATACCCTGACAGGGGGAAACCAGATCCTGGGATTAATATTGTCATGAGTAAATTGATCATCCTGGCATGACAGAAGGTCGTGGGGACCGCTCTCTGAGAAGGCAGTAGCAAGGAGGAAGGGAATAACGCCATATGCCATAGGTCGTCCTGAGCAGCGTTGAGTATTGATGAGTGTACTCTACTTGGTTAAATGAAGTATTTGACCAGACGTCTGAAGTGGTTTTCTCATGCCCAGTCCTTTTCTCGCTGGAAATCTAGGAAAGAGGGGGTGTTGGGATTTTTGCCCATATTACCAGCCTGCTAGATTACCTGGTATTGCTAGGGGAAAATTCCCTAAGGCGAAGTATATCAGAAATTGGTTGGCCCAAGTTTTGGAGGAACTATGTTTGGGGGATTTTGGGATATTCACCTGGTCATATCCATCAGGGATTGATCCATATGAATACCTAAGATCTCATCAGGCGGAGTGGCCAATGAAATAGTGACACCTGATAGTGATTAACTATCAGGTGTACTGATTGGGATTGGTCAGATTTCATCACTGACTGATTGAAAATGAATAGTGAGTTGCGAGGTGAGTGATGCTTCCTGCAACTAGCAAATTAATTTGTTGGTAAAGTGACCTGCCATAATGGGTAACAAGTCCCATTACCTAAGAAGGTCACTAGCCAATTATGGTTGGTTCACTTGGATCGAGAGGAAAACGTTAGGGA
Source organism: Massospora cicadina (assembly GCA_022478985.1). Lineage (NCBI taxonomy): Eukaryota > Fungi > Entomophthoromycota > Entomophthoromycetes > Entomophthorales > Entomophthoraceae > Massospora > Massospora cicadina. The sequence continues at coordinate 46,222 of JAKSZP010001389.1, forward strand.
CACATTTTCTGACTCTTTCCATTTGAGGTCTTGAGGATGTCCAATGGCGAATCCTAACCAGGATGGGGAAGACCATCGCTACCAAGACAAGGAAGGGTGATTCAATGGCAATAGCTGCCGTTTCATTAAAGAGGTGTCAACTGAGGGTTAGACAGCCAAATACCCTACTAAATAATTCCCTAGGATTTACTATAATAAAAACTTCATTTTGAAGATAAAATTACTTTACAGTAATATTATCAATTCAGTGTATAGTTAAACTATCAGAGTCCATTCTGTCATTCTATCTCAAGGATATTATTGAAGAAGGAAATAATTGGAAGACTCTCAGAGAGAAGAGTAAAGATCCAAGCAGGGATTTAGAGATGAAGGAATCACAATCAGGGATAGCTGCTGACTGTGTGTTGGGCTGAGAGAGACTCTCACTGGGGGTATCTTAACAAAGATTGGATGGAGAAGAACATAGGGAACACACCCTACAATTACAACTTATAGAGTATTTAATAAGAAGTACTGGCCGAAGCATTGGGCCTAGTAATTTCTCAATCTCAACTACGGATAATAGTCTCCATACTATTACCAATTAATACATTCTATACAATGTGATGAAGTGCATGAGGGAATCAAACCTGTGAAGTAAAATTTACTGGGTTGACAGACAATAATCAACCACTAAAGTAAATTTTTACAGAATCTTTTATAAATATTGGCTTTCCACTGCCACTGATCCACTATACCTTAGTTTGACAAGGTAAATAAGTTTATTGGAATATCACTTCATAAAGGTATTATCAATATTACATATGATTTCTGCTACCCACACAGCACTAAAATCACTTTATCATTATTTCTCATTAATCTACTTTGGCATGGTTGCCATGAAAACTTATATTAGTTATATTTAATTCTCTACCACATCCCCACATCAGTATATAATTCTTTATTTTTTATTGGTTATCTTGTCATGATTAGCTTAACTTGATAAACCAAGTATTTTTATTCAACTGAGGTAAGCTGACCAGGGGATAAACATTACTGAATTAAAACTAAAAACCATAATAAAAAAATAACGATTCATACAAAACGCCCAAAATGCTGGATTGATTGAATCATACTTATAAAATACCTAACCAGGTGGGCAGCGAATACTGCTATCCCTCCATGGTGGATGGGGAGGGGAATTGGGGGGCTCATCTTTGGCCACATCCATCTCATCCCATAGTAGGGTGCATGTTAAGCCAGATAATAAGGGTGTGGGGGCATCAGCGGCATGAGGTTCAATATCCTTGATGACTGGAACTTCCAAATAGTTGCCAGCCATCATAATGCCAACGATGTATTTGGCCAAAGGGTCTTCAGCTTTGATGTGGGCATCTGGAAATTTAATGAATGTGGCAGTGTTGGTTTAGGTGATTTTTGCTTTCAGATTCTGTGCTACTGTTACCACGTTCTGGATGGCTTCAGTGGCATTTTTGTGTAAAGTTTTCATATTGATCTTACTTTGTGCAGTAAGATTTTTGGGGAAAACGGGAGGCGGAATTCCTCCTGCAAGCGTAGCCACAGATTTTGCGGCAGCTTTGTGGAGTGGACGGCAATCTGGTGTGGCGGCTGCTTCTACTGCAAGCTGGTGGTCGCTGTAGAACAGTTTGGCATAAGGTTGTGGGACATATTTCTGAGGCGGGAATTTTGCATCCCATTCTGCGTTACAGAGCCGCTCAACTTGCAGCATCAGTTTTTCAATGACGTTACCTGATTTGTCGATTTCATCCAATAACTCCATGGGTTTTGGTTGAATTGGATTGGAGAATCAGCGTACAGTTGAGGTTTGGTCAATTCGTTTGTGGATACATGGGATTGTGCTGGGATCCAATCTGATGTTTGATTGGATGAATTATTTATAGCATTGGGGCAAGGTGGATACTGATTGGTGGCTGCAGGTGCAGCTGCAGCATCAGGCATTAGAGGAGGGGAAGGTAGGATCATACCTCATGTCAGAGTTGGCATGGGGTGGGCGGCGGATTGGTGGGCATCAGGCAAACTTTTGGCATTGGCGGAAGTTTTTGAGTATGGGAATTTGCATTTTGAGTGGTCTAACTCAAAACAGAATGGACAAATCGTCCATCCGCCCTCAACGCGAGCCCAGAATGGATGGTCGGGGGCAGATGGGATGATGACATGATGGGGAATTGCCAAAGAAATTTTTGTAAATTCAGGGCTGATCGTGGCTTAAGCCTGAGTCCCAGTGAGGCGTGTGGCCCCATTTGGGACCACAAATTGTAAGATGGGGTTGGTGCCGTAGGCTGCCAAACCTTCCATCAGCTCCTGGTGGAGCACTTCAGGGGGAGGTGGGTGGGCAAACCAGCGAACTGGACCACCAAGGTAGTGTCCATTGGGAGCTGGGTTCAAGTTGTTAGAAAGGGGAATATTATTAAATACTATTGGCACCATTGCCACAGTGACTGTATCAGCTTCACAGGGAAGCCAAGATCAAAGTACCCCTTATAGGGGCGGAAGTCAATACAACAGTCTGGTTTCATCACCGCCTGAGCCATTTTAATAATGGCTTGGTCATTATAGAGGAAGAATTTCCCATATCTGACCCTAAGGCCAAAATGCATGCTGCTCTGGGGGAGCACCAGGGGGCAGTGGGGAACCACTTGGGTTCGTGCAAGATGGGCATTAAGATCCTTGGGAGGAACGAATCATCCCAAGGTTTGGAATGACTGGGTGAGCCAGTCCAAGCGCGTTTTCCTGTTGGACAGAAAATAGAGGAGGGAGTTTCGCTGCTGCCCCACGCTGGGACAGTTGGCGGTGGATCCAACAACATCAGAGCAAGACTTTGGTGTGCAATTAAGTGTTTGCTTTTAATTTAACCAAATAAATTGCATAGAAAGTTACTTAATAAACCAAGTAATTAATATCCTTTACTATTCTAAAGGTCTCGTTCCTGGCCTTATTTCCATATATTTTCATAACTTTAAGCATATAGTGACCTTCTTATGTGGAGATTAATTACTAGATATACGAAGTTATTTGGAACCAAGGAATTTTGGTAGATTTACATTGAAAGAGTTCTAATTTGAAAGTGTCATATCTTTCAATTAGATACTTCTGAAGCCTAGCATGACTGAAAAAAAGATGCTCTTTTCCAACAAGCCATAAAAGTCACCATCATAATAGAGAATTTACGTTGTGTTTTAAATTTGTATCAAATCAAGTTTCTTTAGAGAGTTTATTAAGTTCTTCTAAAGTTAATGTCTAAAAAACCTTGTTATGTGTGTATAATCAACTTTGTAAGTCCAGGGTGAACCCTTGCGTCTCAATTCTGAGGAATTGCCTTTTCGCACAAAAATTGTCCCAAAGAAGGCGGCCATCCCCTTTTCACCCAGGGTAATCTTACCCATGTGGTGGAAGAACGGAGGGTGACGGCCTACCCTTTAAAGGTTTCTTTTTCCCCTCTCTACTTAACCATAACTGAGCTTATTAAATGGGTGGGAGGTGTTATTGGAGGTGGTGGCGGTGAAAAAATGCTGGCCAAGAGGCAATGGCGAGCATACAGCCCCAGCGCCAATGTCAGGGTCTGCCGTAGTGGCAAAACATCTCAATCAATCAGGGGGTCCAACTGCAGCAAAAATATTAGGTTTCACAGATAAGGCGAATTATCTAAATAGATAGAGAGGTCTGACTCCAGGTAAATCAAATTATTAAATCCATTTGATACCCAGTGGGACAGGGCCCACGTGGCCTGGCCATGGGTGCTACAAGTCACCCACCAAATAAAGCGTTGCTGAGCCAAAGCGAAATCATGGGTTTAAGACAATTTAGTGGCAAAACTAAAGCAAAAGTCAGATGGCCAGCAATAGGTCTATTCAGCATTAAGTTAGTTGCAAGATTTTGTTCTTCCAAAAAATGGTTGGGTTTGCAGATCTTTTGGCTATGAATCGCAATTATTCCATAAGACCCTTAGGCCTTAGGGCAAACGTACCTCACTGGTACAATTTCTAGGTAATTATTTATACTTTGTTTCCAGTAAACAACCCATTTCCAACCAAAAAAATTACTTTTATTATCTTCCTAGCGTTCTCTTCTAAAGCAACCCCAAACCATGCTTATTGAGTTGTGTCATGATTATGCCTTAGTGGCCATTCTCCCAATGCTTTTCCTTACCTTCATCAAATGGGAGCATTGCATGAATGACTTATTGTGGATATTCCCGTTTACAACACAATCTGGCATCAAAATGTGCTGATTCTGTTGGAGATATCATCCCCCCATTGGGAGAGGTTCATGAGCTCTCCACCCTTCTATCACTAGTGGGCCTGTGGCAAATCCTGAACCCTCTGTTTTGCTTGAAGAGTCCCATACCCAAAACTTCTGCCCTCAGGGGGCCATTGTTTGGTTGCTTGTTGGGTTGATGGTTAATAAGACCACCAGCTGCTATTATCTTTTTGCCTCCCTTCTGCCTTATTACTACTGTCGCCTGGATGGTAATGCCTCTGTCATTCTGGTTTGTCTTCTTGGTTCTCACGCATCCTGATGGTAGGCGAGTCTTATTTTTATTTTCCAGATCCAAGGCATAATTGACTGACCCATAACATCCGCCATTTCCACCCTTATTTTCAAATTGGGTAAAGCAGTGGTTTCCTTTTACCAGATGAACTTACAGTTGGTGCTTTGTCTCATGAAGTTTATTTGTCAGTTGTCATATTTGCGCGTTGATCCTGGGTGCCTGTGGGAGAGATTCTCTCCAACTGTGTTATCTCAGAGAATCCAGCCTCCGTTTCAGCCCACCCCCAGGGGTGAGCTCATAAGCTCCATCTTTAGAAATTGCCAACAAGGTGCTTGACGTCCTCGCTGAGCTGCAAGTGTGATTTTTAAACTCCCCTGCGAGTTTCGCTACCATGAATGATGCACAATGGAGTGTGGACTTGTTGGATGCAGTTGAAGAAGACACCTGCCGTTGGGTGCAGGGTATCTAGCGCTTAGCCAACCAAACTGGAGTTTTAACTCCTCTAATATCACTGGTATCATTGGTGTTGCAGGCTCCAGTGGCGAGATTTGCTCATTTGCTTGAATTTTTTCTCTAGGCAAAGAGGCGTCTAACCTGATTTCATTTGTAGAAGCTTTCTGCGAACAAGCCCTTGCACTCAGACTCTCACTGGACGTCTCAATGGCAGTATTCCGCGCTGACTTGGATACAGCGTTTTGTTATCCATGCCATTTGGGACATAATTGGAAACGGCGGACCAAATGGTCATTACAGCGGCATCTATAAGTGCTACACTCTGCCAGATGTCCCATGAGGTGGGGCTTTTGAAACTCTTGTGGTGCAACATATGAGATTTGACCCAGGTTTCATCCCAACCCCACTCCTGAAGTTCATGTAATGGGGTTTGTCAAAGGTGTAGTGCTTCCTGACCCCCATGACGGGTCCAAGCCTGCTTTACTTCCAGTGGGTGAGGCGACTCTTGCAACTAAGCAGATAATCTTCAATCCATTGGCCCCTAGTTGAAAGAAGCCCAGTATGAGGAAATTGGGAAATAGTACCCCATCTGGGTACCAACTCTCTGACCAAACCAGTTTCCCCACCTGCCCCAATATAATTACTATCCAGCTGGTGGAAAGCGGGCCCTTGCTAATAAACAAGATTTTGCTCATTTTTTGTTACCATTGCAAATCTGAATAGTTGCACACTGAGTGACATTTGAGGCCTTTGTTGACACAGGAGCGGCGGAAGACTTCATGAGTTTGAATCTGGCGCAGCAGTTTGATATGAACTTGGATGTAGGGGCGTCAGTGCTGGGCGCGTCATCTGCTCAAATGTTTTCCTTTAATGTGCGGTGGCCAGTGGCCTTCTCAGTGCATCATTTCAGTTATTGTGATTGATTTGCGGCGGTGACTTATCTGCTATTCTCAGTCATAATGGGGTGGTATGGTGTTGGCGTCAGCAGGTGTAGATCCATTTAGACTCAGCATGTTGTCCTTTGAAGATAATCATGTGGAAGCGAGTTCCCCTTATTGAAACTATTACTATGGCATTGGGTCAGAGCTCCAACATACAAACACTTCCTCCATGAGACATCCTTAAAAATTTTTAAGCGTTGGCATGATACCAGAATATATTTGATTTGGGAGAAGTTAACCATCTACTGCCGCATAACAAATATGCCTTAGTGATCCACTTGAAAGTAGCCACAATTGATATAAATTGTCTATTGTATCCTTGCATGTCAGAGGAGGGCAAGGTTTTGAAAGTATGGCTAAACGATATTCTTAAAAGAGAGTGATCCTTCAGCAAATGTCACCAATTGCCTAGAATATTGTTTTTTTCTTAAAAGGCTGATGGGACTCTGCGGGCATGTATTGACTATGGTTATTTAAATAATATCAAATTGCATGACCCCTATCCCCTCCCCTTAAGCAGACAATTATCCAGAAATTTCAAAGTCCCCAGGTGTTTTCTAAGATTGACCTTATAAATGCCTTTAATAAAATCTGGGTGGCCGAGGACCAGGAATGGCTTAACGCCATTCGGACTAGAGAGGCATATTTCAGTTCCAACTGATGTTGTTCGGCCTAAAATTACTCCCACCACATTCTAGTAGATGATCAATGATGTGCTACAGGACCTTAGGTTCACCTACGCAGCGGCATATATCAGTAATATCCTTGTCCATTCCCCCACTCCTGAGAAGCATGAGAAAGACCTGGAGGCAGTTCTGGCCACTCTGCACAAGGCAGACTTTATTTAAAGCCATATAAGTACGAGTTTCTTCCAGGAAGAGGCTACTTTTCTGTGTAACTTAGTCCTAATAATTATGGTTATGCCACTTTCCGCAGCAAGCTTAAGACCATCCTCGAATGGCACTCCCCACAACCCAGAAGCAGTTGTGGAATTTCTTGAATACCATTATTTTCCTTAAAAATTCTCCTGCCCTTTTGCAGCTGGCCGCACTGTTGCATCTTTGATGGGAAATAATGTACCATTCTGCTGGTTGGAGGGTTGCCAGTAGGCGCTTGAGGCCACTAAGCAGGTGCTTTGTCCCCCAGTTCTCAAGCATGCTGACCCAAGCAAGCCGCTTATCATAACATGTAACGCCTCATCCACTGCGGTGGGGTTAGTTCTTTTACAATAGCATGATGGGCTGGAACACTTGGTGGCTTACTTTTCCCACTAATTTGCTTTTCTTAACATTCCTGGGCCATCTATGATATGGAGTTGAATGTCGTGGTCTCTGAACCACTGGTGATACCTTCTGCAAGGCGCTCAGCATGAGGGTAACTGTGCAGATGGATCAATAAACCCTTTTGTATTTTTTAAGCCTCAGAAGCTGGCGACAGTCTAGCTTAGATGTATCATGACCTTTGTAGCTTCAATTTTAAGCACAAATTCATGAGATTGCATTGAATGTGCTCCCCGACTTTCTAAGTCACATTCTTGTGATGTTTTCAGTAAAGGCGAAAAAGCAAGAACTACTCACAGTTAATCCGCCAGCCCAAATCTTAGCTATTGCTCCTACAATTTCTGTGGCAGATTTGGGTTTGTATCTGACTTAGGTTTTGAGGGTCTTAGCAGCCCAGACGGCTTGTGCAGAAGGTCTGGAGTATATGGATCAGTTGTGTCTTCTGAAGCACAAGTTCTCCCTTTATTCATTGGTAGAGGGGCACATTCAAAAAAAGTTACAATTGTGGTTGCCACCCCTCTTCAACGACGAAGTTATCCAGCCACACCATGCTAACCTGCAGTGAAGCACATAGGCAACAAAAAAAAAAGTCTTGATTTTGTTAAATGGACGTACAACTGGCCTGGCCTGTCCATGGGTATCCCAGCATGGATTGCAAATTGCATGACATGTGCATGGTCTAATTCAGACCAGTCAGGTAAAAATGGTTTCCTTTACCCCCGTAGCAGGAAGAGGGCCGTGGACTTTGGTGTCCATCAACTTCATTTTCAAGCTTCCCAGCTCCAATGGTTTTACTTCTGTAATGATGGTAGTAGATCATTTCACTAAATTCGCCCTTTTCATTCCATATTTTCTACGATTACCTCCAAGGAGATTTCTAAGCTCTTAATGTGTAATGTTTTCTTAATGTTTGGGTTTCACAAAAGATAGTCAGTATCTAAAGACCCCGGTTTACAGCGCAATTTTGAGACATACTCCTAGCAATACTAAAAAATATTCCATGTCATTCAATAGTGTACCATCCTCAATCAGATGGTCAAACAGAGAGAGTAGATTAAATCCTCAAGAAGTACCACTGGTGTTATGCTGCAAATGTTAAGGACACCTGGGCGGACTAATTTCCACTTGCTCAGTTTTCGTATAACAATGGAACACATGCAACAACAGGTTTATCGCCTTATAAGCAACACTGGGGTACAACCCCTCGCCTTATTGGACCATGTCTTTGTCCAGAAATACCAGCTGAAGCTGACCACGCTCAACGTATTCGCAGCACCAAATCTCTGGTTTGGGAACACCTAATCAAGACTATCAGAGATTCAATCGTTTCATGGATCAGAAAAATCCTCCAGAGCACATTATTATGGTGGGTCACATGTCATGCTAGATACGCACCACTTAAAGATGCAGGTACCTTCCCAAAATTTGTGAGAAAAAAAAATCTGGGCCTCATCTGGTGAACGTGAATCTTAGAAGTGGAACATTTCTCCTGAAGCTTTCAGCCCATTGAAAGCAACATCCCATGTTCCACACATCGCAGTTATCTGCGTTTAGGGGAAAAATTTACTAAACTGAGCCAATCATGATCAAAGGGTTGGATGAGGCTGAGGTTGACGCCATCTTGGCTTCCTGGCAGTCGTGCCATTCAGTTCAATATCTGGTGGCTTAGAAAGGTTTCCCGGCTTACAAAAATAGTTGTGCCAGTGCCCAGGACTGCGCCAATTGTTCCAAGCTAGTCGAAACTTTCCATGCCTCCCACCCTGATGCTCCCCACCCTCAGAAGGTCGTCAAATTGATGCATTAAAAGCTCCTGAAAGCCTACAAAAATGTCGCCCTTGCCCAGCTCCCTAGTGATGCCCCCTCTTCAAAGAGGAAAGGATAATTTAAGTCTGGGGGAGCACCATATGCGACTCAACTGTGAGGTTTTCCTTTTCACATGAAAAGGGGCCTGAGAAGGTGGATGTCCCCCTCGTCACCCAATAAATTTTTTCCATATGTTGGATGAACGGTGGGTGACGGCCTACACTTTGAAGATTCCTTCTTCCCCTCCCTACTTAACCATAAGCGATCTGATTCAGTAGGTTAGGGAGGTGTGCACTGAGGTGGTGGTGGTGAGAGGACGCTGGCCAAAGGGAATGGTAATCATGTAGCCCAGTGCCAATGTCAGGATCTACCATAGTGCAAAAGAATCTTAATCAATTGGGTGGTCTAACTATAGCAATAATCTCAGGTTTCACCAATAAGGTAAAAATTCTGGATATATTGATAGGTCTGACTTAGGTGAAATTGAATGTGATGAATCCATTAATTACACAGTGGGACAGAGCCCTTGTGGCCTGCCATGTGTGCTACCAGTCGCCCACCAGATGAAGCGTTGCAAGGACAAACAAAATTGTGGGGAAGAATAATTTAGTAGCAAAATTTGAGAGATATATGGCCAGTGGAGGTCAATTCAGAGTTGATTTCGTTGCGAGATTTCATTATGCTGAAAATTAGTTAGTTTGCAATTTCTTCATTTATGCATCCTCACCTATTCCCCAAGCCTTTAGGACTTAAAGCAACAATATCTCACTGGTACAGTTGTCAGGCAATTTTTCTTTTTGTTCTCTGATAAAAACACATCTTTAACCAGAAAATTTAATTTTGTTAAATTCACAGCGTTTGGCACCTCAGCAACCCCAAACTATAGTTCTCATATGTGTCATGATTGGGTCCAAGTGGCCGTTCTCACCATGCTGCTCCCCACCTTCATCAAATGAGGATATCACATACATGACTTATTGGTGATATCTCCCATTTGGCAGCGCTCTTTGGAGTCAAGATGTGTTAAAGAAGTTGATCTCATCCCCTGATGGGAAAGATTTTGTGACCTTGCCACCTGTTATATCACTAGTGGGACTGAGGCGAATCCTGCCTCTCTGTTGTGCCAAAAAAGTCCAACATGCCTGAATCTTCTGGCCCCTCAGGATCCGTTATTTGGTTGCTTGTCAGTTTAATGGTTATGGAGGCCACCAGCTGTTGTTCTTTGTTTGCAACCCTCCCCGCTTTATTACCAAGTCACTTGGACAAAAATGCTCTTGGAATTCTGGTTGTCTTCCGGGTGCTCAAGAACCCTGACTGGCAGGCCAGTCTCAATTTTATCTGTCAGATCCGTGACAAATCTGATAAGTTAGATTTGACGCCTAGACTCTAGGTTCAACAGCCTAAAATGTGATACCATTGGGCCGGCCTTAAAGATAGGGGCGGTTTTAGTATTGATTGTATACTTATCAGTAGTGGCTGCTGTGTGTGTTGGACGGGGTCCCAGAACACTGCCATAAAGCACTTTGGGGAGAGGGCCCTGGTAAATGCTCACAAGCAGAATAGCCCTATCATGGAAATATTTTTTTCTAACTGTGTGGAAAGAACTAGACTATCAAATTTTTGACAACAGTCAGAACTATACTGGCGCTAAGAAAGAGGATGCCTCCAGAAAGCGCATAGAAGGACTCAATGGCTTTGGCAAAGTCTGAGCTGTAGTCCATAAGCAGTTTCCCTTGGTTTACTTAATAAAGCAGATTTTGCAATTTAAGAATTAATTTTTGAATTTATTAAGTTTTATTTAAAGTTATAGAAGATAAAACTGCCTTATGCAACTTCGTCAGTTACAATTTAAACTAGGTTTAAGGGGAAGAGTGAGTCTTGTTCTCTCCAGAGTCTGCAGGCAACTTCTCGATGGCAGCCATAACCTTAGAATCTAGACCCTTAATTTCCTTATTGAGGCCCATTCCAGCACTAGGATCAGGTACCTTTGCAGTTTTAGAAACTTATCTGCATTTACTATTTTACTTCAAATTAATCTTAAAGCCCAAGCCTTGTCAATTATTTATCTCACTTTTAAAGTAAAAGGTTCTGGCAACCTCTGATTCTCCCAATTGCCGTTTTTTGAGAGACTTGTCTAACCTCAACTGAAGTGATGGCATCTGGTTGGCCAGAGCCCCATTTACAAATATTTTCATCCTTATTGACACATTTGAAGACATCAGACTTGGATGCATCTGGTTAGGCGGAGCTTCATTCACAAGGATCTACTCCCTCATCACTATGCCTGGTAACATCGGATTTGGCAGCATCTGGTTAGCCTGAGCACCATTTATGAGGATTTCCTTCCTTTGTTAACCTTGAGATATTTATTAAAGTTTGATTTCAAGGCATCTGATTCGTCAGATTGCAATTTTCAAAATTTGTTGTAATTTTGCCCATTACCCTTGGCTCCAATCATTGCAATAGGGAAGATTAGGGCAATGTGGCGGTCAGGCAACGCCTTAACTGTTACATCACCCCCAGAACAGAGCCTCCTCCATCTCCCAAACTCGTCCACCTTCTGGGGGCATCTGCTGCAGTCAATGGCAATTTTCCAGGTGGACTCCTTCACTGGGTAACCCACCCACTTCACCAGATACCAACGCTTCTTATGTGAGATCTTCATGTCCAGGTTTTCCTCCACCTTATACTCATCCTCTCCTGGATTTTCTGAGTGAACAGGCTCCAGCCTCTTTGGAAGAGGGCTTTTGAACTTCTTCAGTTGTGAAACGTGCAGTACCAGATGTGCACGAGATCCTCAATGAACTTCAGTTTGTAAGCTACTCTGTTCACTTTTTGGAGGATCTTGAATGGGCCCAGGACGACTGGTCCAATTCTCCTGCAGTTAATAGGGACCAAGTATTTTTATTAATCATCACCAGTTCTCCTCCTTTTAACACTGGGGTCTCTTTTTAGTGAACGTCAGCCTTCTTCTTCTGCGCCTCTACTGCTTTCATTAAATTTGCACTTGGGATTTTCAGGTTTGCCTTCATATCCGTTGCCAGATTGTTTGCCTCTGGGTTTGAACTCCGGGGTTGTTTTCCTCCATCTTTGGGGTGGAACCCATATTTTGCCATGAAGGGTGAAATTCCCATTGATGAGTGTGCTAGCTTATTATATGCAAATTGGGCTAGTTTCAGCAAGTTAATCCAGCGTTCCTGTTGTGTGGTCATGTATCATCGGTGATACTCTAGAGAACTTGATTGAATCATTCAGTATGGCTGTCCAACTGAGGATGATATGCTGATGATCTGCATGATTTGATTTAAAGATTTTAAGTAGGTGTTGTAGAAGTGTGCAATGTATTTCGGGCCTCTATCTGACACTATCTCATCAGAGGCCATGGCAGGAGAACACCTCATTCATAAATAATCTCCTCCGTGTTCTTTGCTGTAATTCTGGAAGTACACGGAAAGAATTCAGAGTATTTGTTAATTCTGCCCACTACTACCATGACAGTATCATACCCCTTCAATTTTGGAATCCCCATTATAAAATTCACACTTAGTGAGGACCACGGCATCTCCACAATCTGGAGTGGCTTTAGTTTCACAAAGTCTTCTGCCTGGTATTCTTGGATCAGGCGCAAGTTACACATTTCAAAATGTACTTTCTCACGGCTCATGGCATCCCTGGCCATGAGTAAGTTTTGGGACATGAGCTCTATCATTTTCTCATTCCCTGGGTGTCCCGCCAAGGGATGATCATGGAATGCGCTTATCGCCTCCTCTTGGAGCACTCAGATGTGCAGCCATAGGCGCCCTTTGTGGAGGATAAGGCTCTTCATTTTACGGAAATTCTTATGATGTTCATTCTCAATCCCCTTCTCCAGGTCCTTCCAGAGTGTGGTCCCATATTCCGAGTTTCGCTGGGCGGCCCAGAGCTTATCCATCAGTTTTTGGGTGGATTTTAGATTGTGGCGAACACATTTGGGGAAACATAGTTGCTGTGTTGTAGACATCCAACTTCTCTTTTGGGAAGGCCATTCCTGTGTCCCTGCACAGGAGGCCTAGAATGAAGTTTCTCTCACCTGGCTTGTAAACAATTTTTAAATTATACTGCGCCGCTCAAGGTGCCACCTGGTCTGGCACTGGTCCAAGAACTTTAGGCTCTTGTATAATTCAAGGGCGTGGTGGTCAGTTATGATAGTAAAAGGGTGTCAGGAGTATAAAGGTGATACTTCCATTCCTCTAAAGCTGATACAATCGCTAGGAGATCCTTATCATACACAGGGTAGTTCTTATCAGTGGGCAAATTTCCTGCTAAAGTAGCTTACAGGATGGCTTACCCATCTTCCCCTCATGCAGAAGAACCGCCTTAATCACGAAATTTGAGACGACAGTCTCCACTACAAAAGGGCGGTTGGCGCCATGGTGGGAAAGTACTGGCGCCATCATGATGCTCTCAATGACGGCTTGGAAATCTTTCTTCTCCTACTCTCCCCAAGTGAACTTCACCTGCCCTCTAAGACGGTTTATTGGTGCAGAAGGTTTGGGGAGGTCTTTAGCAAAACGTCTCAGGAAATTTATTACGCCTAGAAAACTTCTAACGCCAGTTCTATCTTTAGGGGCTGGCCACTCCCTCACTGCCTTCAACTTGTCAGGGTATATGGCTTTCCCCTTTTGAAAGACTACGTTCCCCAAGAAGGAGACAGAGTTCTTGTAGAATTCATAACTTGATGGCTTCAAGCGGAGGTTCACCTTTTTGAAGGGCCTCCAGAACGCTCAGAAAAGCGCCCTTGTGATCCTCTTTGGTCTTGAAGAGCACGAGGATAACGTCCATGTATGCAACACAGCATTTCTCAACTAGGTTTTACAAAACACTGTCTATTGTACGTTGGAATACTACTGGGTTTCTTGAGAACGAAGGGCATCACCTTGTATTTAAACACCCCAAAGTGGCACTTGAAGGCTGTATACTGTTGCTGTGTGATTACAGGAACTTGGTTGAGCGTGTCAACCAGGTCCAGCTTATTTTAGACCTGACTCCCTGAGATCATTTGAAAGATGGCTCCATCAATGGAATAAGATAAGAGTTGTACTTGGTTATTGAGTTCAAGCGCCAGTAATCCACACACGGATAAGCTCGCCACTTGATTTTGGGACCAGGAGTATGGGTGACACCATGGGAGACTTGGAAGGTACAATAATCCCACGCTCCAGCATCTCATTAACATACACTTCTATGGCCGCCTTCTCCTACATGTTCAAAGAAGTAGATGATGCAACCCATGGAAAACTATAAGTTCTTTTAGAACTTGAATGAAAAAGGAGAAAGGCCCATTTGGGGAGGTTGAAGGAGATTTGTTTTTCTGGAACAGGTGGCGTATGTCTGTAATCTTCAGTAATATCCACCCCAAGCTCCTACCCTATTACTGCGTTCACCATCAGACTTCCACCCAACAGTTGTGAAGAAATCTAGTGCCACTGGAGGTTGGCCCTTAGGGTGAAGAATGACCAGGCGCTCCTCCAGTTTGAACTGAGGGGAGTACTTGTGTCACCTTTGAATGCCCAGGATTATGGGGTGAGGCAGGATTTTGTTAGCTTTAAGTTTCTTGTAATGTGTGAGGCCTCTGCCGCAGCAGCACCTGGGTTTTGACTTTTCAACATTCCACTGACTTTGAGGTGCTGCTAGCGTAACAGTTCCCTTCCACCCTATCTCCAGCTTCATTCTTTGCACTAACCCGAAGTTTAGATAGTCATCCTTTGCTCCTATGTCTACCAGCGCCCAGAGTTAGTCCTCCCACTTCCCCTTTCTTCCCCAAAGCTGTAAAAATATGGAACATAAAGATAAGACGAGGAATTCCCTTTATTAATCATAGCAACGTGAGCGGGGGTAGGGCTGAGGTTGTAGGTAGGACTGGGGTTTTCCTCTATGGGGTTTTCAAAGGGGGTCACCCCATTGGAAGAGCCGCTGAGTGAACCTTGAGAGAGCTCCTGCAAGGCACTGGAGATAAGCTCAGACTCTGCGTGAGTGCCACAGAACTTCACATGTTGTGACACGGGATGGGATTTTACCTGAGCTAATGACAGCTGCCCCTCCACCTGGGTCATGACTGAAACTTCCTCATCAAGGGTGGCTCCCAGGAAAGTGGCAGCCATGGCAGTGAGTATGTAAGGGTGGGAATTCTGGTGAAACATCCATGAAATCTGGGTGAAGGTGACTTTGTCACCTTGGCCAAAAGGTGGTAGACACAGGCATACTCCATGACTGACATCTTCCCTTGTGTGAGGGTCAGGAAGGCTGACTGTTAGAGATACCTCCAAGATGACCAGAATAACTTTGGATCAAGATTCAATATTTTGGTTTAATGATATTTATAAAATCCACGTCGGAGATTTCTGATTCTTCAATTGACTGACGTAAGACTCTTTGGAGTTATCAGGCTCCTATGATGGATGAAACCAAGCAATCCGAAATGACCAAGCATTTTGAAGGGGCTGTGCCCTCGTTAAGAAGATCAATCAAATCTAATAAGCGTTTAACAGATCTGACCATCATAAATTATTTTAAAAATAATGATAATCAGCAATATTAGTCATCTGTTAGGAAAGATCTTACCTCGGGTGCATCAAGGAAATCCTTGCAAAAACCCACTGAATCTTCCCCTATAAATATCTCTAATTTTCTAATTAATAAAGTACCAAATATCTTGTCTCGCGTAGCTTAATTTGGTCTATCTTCTTACTGAATTCAGTACTTCTGATTCGAATTTACTATTTTAACAGAACTAATAACTTCGTTGTGATTGACTCAATTTTCGCTAGAGCCACGGAACTAATACTTTCATAACCTTTGTAGCGCCTGCTTATAGAATTTCTCACGAAATTCCAATACTGACCAAGCTGTGTCTTGGGAGTCATTAGGCGTGGCTACTCTCTCAACCAATTGGAGACATTTGTCCATGGTAGGAGGAAGCACTGACAGGGTTTCCAATTGCTCAGGAAATCAGTCTGACAGGTTTCTGGGCAAGACCACTATCTATGTAATCTGGAGTGACACCAAGGTATTTCCTCCTGGGGCAGTGGTCAGCTGGGCCTAAAGTTTTATAAGAGAGAAGGTTGCATGTAGTGTGCTTAGTTCCCCAATAATGAGGGCCTGTCAGAATTCTGATGAGGAATGCTCAGAACAGGAGTAGACTTGGATATGCCTGTGGAAGGGAGGAAATGGGTGGCTTTTTTATGGGGAAAAGGAGAGAGAAGATGACCATTAGAAACGTGGTTAAGTGTTCATACCATGCAGATAAGGCGCATTCTGAAGGCTTATCCATCATATCTAAAAACAGAGACATCGTGGTAAATGAGCTTCATCTAATGTGATGGACGGGGTTCTGAACACTGCCACAAAGCAGTTTGGCAAAAGGACCCAGGTAAGTGCCCACAAGCAGGATAACCCTGCCGTTGAAACATCCTAAATCCAACTGTGTGGAAAACACTTGACTATAAGATTTAACCACAGTCAGAACTATACTTGTGCCAAGCAAGAGGATCTGC
The DNA here is from genome assembly GCA_022478985.1 of Massospora cicadina. Taxonomy (NCBI): domain Eukaryota; kingdom Fungi; phylum Entomophthoromycota; class Entomophthoromycetes; order Entomophthorales; family Entomophthoraceae; genus Massospora; species Massospora cicadina. The sequence goes on from JAKSZP010001389.1 coordinate 62,741, forward strand.
CCTCCAGAAAGCGCATACAAGGACTCAATGGCCTTGTCAAAATCTGAGCTGTAGTCCATGTTCAGTTTCCCTTATATTACTTAATAAAGATGATTTTCTAATTTAAAAATTAATTTGGGGAATTTTTTTGTATTGTTTATTATTATAGTAGATAAACTTCTTTACGCAACTTTGTCAGTTCAAATTTAAACTGGTCTTAGGGGGAATAGTGGGCCTTGTAATCTGTGGAGTCCGCGGGAAACTTCTTGATGGCAGGCATAACCTAAGGAGTTAGACCCTCGACTTCTTTGTCAAGACCCATTCTAGCACTAGGATTGAGTACCTTTGCAGTTGTAAAACTTTTTAACATATATTTTGCTTTGAATTATTCTCAGTCTTAAATCTTTGTCAACATCCTTATCTTTCAACTTTAGATTACCTAAAAAGTTTTGGAGTCTTTGATTCTCCAAATTGCCATTTATGAGAGGCTTGTTCAGCCCTAAATGAAGTGACAGCTCTTGTTTCCAGAGCGCCATTCATGAGAATTTTCATCCACATCACCTTTTTTAGTAATATTATGGTTGGCAGTATCTGGTTGACCAGAGCGCCATTTACAAATATTTTCATCCTTATAGAAACATATGGAGACATCAGACTCTGCCGCATCTGGTTGGCCAGAGCTTCATTCACAAGGATCTATCCCCTCATCGCCATATTTGGTTATATTGGATCTGGCAGCATCTGGTTGGACAGAGCGCCATTTACTAGGATTTCCTTCCTTGTTAACCTCAAGATATTTATTAAAGCTTGATTTTAAGGTATCTGATTTGTCAGATTGCCAGTTTCAAAAATTGTTGCAATCATGCCCATCACTCTTGTCCCCAATCATTAAAATAGGGAAGATTAGGGAAATGTGGCGGTCAGGCAATTCCTTGACCGTTACATTGTGGTTATGGCGCAATTTGCCTCTGGGTCCTCATTTGAGGTGTATTCACTCCAAATGAAGTCAAGTATATATATGGAGTCCATGGTTCTACTCAAAACATCTTGCATGTTTTGTCTAGTCCTCTTTTTTATCTACTATGCTCATAGTTATTTTTTCCTTTTTAGAGATAATATTGCATATGATTAATATCTGGCACATATATTATTAAAAGATGTGTGTAGCTCGTTACCATTGTTAATTAGATTTTTAGACATATTTTTCTAGCTAAATGATACTCTTAAAAATAAGGTTTTGGCATAGTTGTTCTTGTTCAATTTTTAGATTTTAATCCATTTCAGGAAAACAAACCTTGACAATCAAGTTTCAAAATAGTGGACAAATTCTTCAGAGAGATTCACTTATGCTTTTATCTGCTTACATCTTATCCTGGGTGGAGGAATTAAAATGCTTTAGCAATGATTGCCCTTATGGATAATAAACATAATTTAAGTTCTTTTAATTGTAAGATTGAGGCTGTTTGAAGGCCCACAATGGCTTCATGAACCTTGTTAATTTCCAAGATAAGTGGTGGATAGATGGAGATATTTTATTTCAGTAACAATGCATATCTTTTGGTGTTTTAGTTTGAAAAGACATAAGATTCTAGCTGTCACTAAAGTTATTTTCGTTTATAGGTTTCAAATCTTTTACATTAAGCTAAAGTATAAACAAAGGCATATATTTTCTTGAGTAATTTTTTCACTTAAGTTTTCTTGACATGATTTATATTAAAAGTGGTAGAGGGAAGTACGTTCATTAATCTACTATAGCAAGGAAAAACTTAGTTCAGCTTATTTTTTAATGGTATTGGGTTCTATAGACAATGTATCATGTATTTGATTAAGTGCAGGGTTAATTCCCATAGGTATGACATCATAATGGAGTCCAGTTTAAGATAGACCATTTAAAAGCATCTTCAATTCTACCTGAATTAGCTGAATAGATGTTTAATACATATATTCAGATGTAGATAGGTATTCTAGCACTGTCAGGATTTTCCCCTAATATGGATGAAACTTTGACTTTATATTTGATGGTTTGTCATAAGGCAAGCAAAGCCTAACTATGATTATAAATGATGTAATGTGAATCCTATCTTTAATATGGTATGGGATCATTATTAGTGTAATGCTAAGAGATGATTGGATTAGAAATTAATTAAGAGCAAGGCTAATAAATAAAGGAAATAAGCAAGACTCTTAATAATGCTTTAAAATTTTGTAACTCAAGTGAGCACTGGTACAGCAGTAAAAATAATATAAAGTTATTCCAGTGAGGGACTAAGCTAAAATCAATTTTGAAATTTAATTCAGGTGGCAAACCAGGGAACAATATTGCATCAATTTAATAAGGAAAGCAAAACATAATGGCGTTGAAATTTATGCAAGGGCGTCATATTTAAAGCTCACAGGTTGTAAATACACAAAAATCCATGTACGTTTAAGACAGTAACCTTGAAAGACTTAAAAAAAGAAACTTTTTTATCAAAAATTAAGGGTTTTATCTAATAACAAAAAAAGAAACACACTGCAGTACTTAATAACAGTGGCTTAGCGTCTTGCTTTAGTAATCTTCTTAATTGTAGGGTGCTGTATCAGAATACCTAGGGAAAGTCCCCTACAGATGGAAATCCCACTCTAATATTTTCTCTACTATGTTTTCTTGATGCCTTTCATAATTACTAAGCAGAACTTAATATTGGTAGACTAAAAGCGATATTCTAAATCAGGCCAGGACAGCAAATGACTAGGGTTCAGGGAATCTCCATAATAAGAGCAATACGCCAATTGCAACCCAAGTATTTTCATATGGCCATAATAAAACTAGTAACCTTATCATTAATATTTGAATGCCCGCATGGGTTTAGATAGAATATCAGAGCTATACTACATAATAGTGGATATGATCACAAGGCAACAAGCTGAGGTGTTCATTAAACTAAAGCAGTGGAAGTTGACCTAGTGGGGATTAGGGATTTGATTGACCAGTATAATTATAGGGAACAAAGAGCTTGTTGGATTTTCCATCAGTAATTAAATATAACTTTGGCCACTAAATAAAAAGTTGGGAAATGTGGGTAAAGTAAAGTGCAATAAGTGATCAATCCCTTTATCTAAACTTTAATTAAAATTTAACATTTTTTAAATTATAATTTTAACCTTTAAGGTTGGCCAAATTAATCACAATATTTCCCTCCTTGACCAAACATCAGGGAGCAAAGATATGTAGGACAACTAAATAGTTGGGTACTAGTAGTTATTGGCCTAGAACATTGCTGATATTCTTAGAACTTAGCGTGACAAGGTTAAAAAGGTGCCCTTTAATCACAATCTTCAGCATGTAGGTAGCCATGGATTTCTTCTCAATGATCTTAAAATCCTTTTGATATGTGATCCAGCTTTCTAGTTCAACCAAACTCATAATTAATTTAGTACAAAACAACTCTTTGAAGCAAAGTGTGTTAAAAAGCCGCCAGTTTAGTTATCACAATAACAAGACCTTATTTTCTGACCCATCACATTACTATATGCAGTGCTTTTCAGTTAGTTTAAAGCCTGCATAAGCGTCTCCAAAAATTTGGTGGAACCCATGTCTTCTTGAAGAATTAAAAATTTGGAAAATCATGGAAGCGCTAGTTGCTTATTATAAAGTAGTGAAAATTAGATTACCCATGAAAAAAATGATAAGAAATATCTAAGCAATATTGTGGAAGACACGAAAAGGATTTTGGTGAAAGCCTTCATTGTAATAGTCTTGCTTAAAATTCCAATGAGTGTACCCTTTACTCTTTCCATGGTGCCTTTGGTCTCAGGGTGATTGGGTGTAACAATATTCCTTGTATACCAATCAAAAGTTAAGCTTTGATATAATCTGAGACGTAAAGTAAGTCCCATTGTCATCAAAAGGTACTGGGGGCATTCATGCCAATATATAAAATTTCCATGATAAACATAGTCGTAGCCATTGGCCTTAATTTCCTAAGTGCTTTGACCTCCACTCAATTAGAGAGGTGATTGATGGCCACTATAATGTACTTGAATTATCTTGAAGTATTCTATAGAAGACTCACAACAACAATAATAGCTGTGTGCTAAGAAAAGCTGAGGTTAAACAGTTGAGAGGAGGTGTTCATTAAGAACCATCCACTTGACATTTTTTTACAACAGCGGAGTCTAATGAATATCAAAATGTATTGAGTCCAATAGTGATGCTGTTTTATAAGCTCAAGCATTTTCTAAAAACCACCATAACCTTCACCTTGTGACCTCCACTGATACTATCAGGTTTCTTCGTAGATTGGGGTATCCAAAATTGCTGATTGGTAATAATCTTAGAGCTTTCCATTTTTACAACCGTGTTCTTCTTAGATTTCTAAAGTACGTTGAACATCCGTTGTTTTGTTGTAATATTATTGGGTCAGCATCTTAATAAATAATCATTTTCTGCATCAGCCACCAAGGCCATGGTGGGAAGGTGAGATAAGCCATAGGCTTTTGATGCTTTACACCAGGGCGGTGCTGAATTTTAAAAATTGTAGTCTTGTAATTCCAAAGCTCGTCTAGCCAGCCGCCATTCTGGCTCCTTCAGATTCTGATAATTATTGAAAGGAGGCATAGTGTTTTATATAGTGAAATACATTATGTGGGCTTATCCTAGAATCGTTTAAGTATAACTATAGCTTTCAGGCACATACTCTCAAGTACTATATAATTACGTTCTTGTAATATAAGGTTTGGTTGTAATAAGCGATGGTACTTAATCCATATAGAGTCAAATTGATATAACACCACCCCAACGGCGGTGATAGAAGCGTACATCTGAATAATAAATGGTTTTTAAAAAAATAGTATATACTAACAGTTGCGCTTTGATGAGGTAAAGTCTATGATAAACTCAGGCTAATTTATAACCTCAGTCAATTTAAAAGTTAATTCATTATTTATTAGAAAAATTAACAGGTCACCATTTTACTGAAGTTCTCTACTAATTGGTGGTAATAGCCAAATATTCCCATATGCGCTTGAACGTCACGCTTACTACTTGGTCATGCCATGCGTTCAATAGCTTCAACCTTTGCCAGCTAAGGCCACAATCCATGCTTATCAATGATGAACCACATATATTCCAGATTCTCATAGAAAGAGGTAAACTTACGTGGCTTGATTAATAGATTAGCCTTGGTGAGCAGCGTAAAACTTTTCCAATTGTGCAAATTTTCATTAAATGTTCTATAAAGTACATTTATTTAATTTAAACAAACTAGCACTTGGATTTTTTAAATCACCTAAAATAGTATCCATGGCTCATTGAAAAACATGGGAGCATTGTACAATTCTTGTAACGTCTTAGTGGGTTAATAAAAACTCTGAGCTGTAATCATAACATACTTTCACTGTACAGACTTAGGCAGCTTAATCTGCTAATAGCCTAAAATTAGATCCATAGATGAAAAATACCTTGCGCCGCCCAAGTGGACTATAAACTTGTCTTTTTAGGGTAAGGGATGGGAATCCTCTTTGATAATAATATAAAGCCTCATGTACTTAGTAAATACATGATCAGATCCGTCCTTCTTCTTTATAACTAAAACTGGGAAGTTGTAAGGACTCTTGGAAGGCACTAATTATCCCAATTTAACTATATTTATCTCAAATTTACCACTTTATACGCCACCTTGAGTGCTTAATAAGATGTAGGCAAGTGGGTGGATGAATCAGGTATCAATATAGTGTAATATATCATGTGCACAACACAACTAAAAAATAATTTTGGAAAAAATAATGCTATATTTCTAAAAAGGTCTAAGTCTTGGTTCTTATCCTTCTCTGTCAAAACCAAGAGACTTTCCCAAGGTACTAACAAAGAATGGATTAATCAGCATTATTACATACGCTTAAATCAAATTGAGAAAACCATTTATATTCTTTACTTTGTTATTGATATTAGGTTCACAAAAGCAACAATTTAATGTTTTTTATCTAAAAAGGGTATGCATATAAATTGGCTAGCAGTACATGAAAACTTCATGGTCAAGAAGGATAACCCCTTTCTTATTGACAGGTTCTAAATTAAATTAACAAAAAGTGCGAATAGTTTGTCATATAAACCTTGAGGGATGTTTAATTTAAATTTGGTCCCACTATAAGTCAATGGCCCAAGAAAATGGGTAAGCTACAATTATCATGTATCTTAAATCTTTAAATTCTACAGTCTGGCTAGTTAAATTCCAAATAAGCCCATTAAGCCATCAATAACCAATTGGCACTATGCCATCTTTGAACAGGAGGTTAACAAAAGTCAGATTCCAAGGCGTTAAGGCCTCATCTTTTTAATTATAAGAGATTGAAAGTGCTTGTCCAAGCATTGCCAAAGTGTTCTCTTCAATATTTTGCTTTTATTCCAAAGGTTCCCATAAATGAGGTCCAATTAAAAAAATACAATCTTATTTTTGAGAGAACAATGGCAGGAGTGGAGATCAACAGTAAGTCAAAAGAAAACGGAAATCACTGTATTCTCCCTTGAAGTTTGTAGTTTGAGAAACTGTAGTACCATAATTTTCAAAGAACAATGTCTAGAGCAAACCAAGTTTCTTCACCTGTCTAGTGGACACAATAATAACCGTTAACCACTTTCAAAAAAAAGTATTGACTTAAAGTTTAATATAATAATATTAATATAGATGCACTCAGAAAAATAATTATCCACCATTTCTATTAAGAAGACATCCAAAGTGTCTTCTTGGCCTAATTATTATTAATCTATCAAATATCAAGGGCTGTATTTCTTCTCTTCTTAAAGGGTATTGCCCTGTGGACCCATCTAACTTGAGGGATCTCACCAAGAGAAACTATAAACTCTTGTCATTATAACTATAGAATACAAGGCTTAAAACTACAATTGAGGCTACTTGGCCTAATGACATTTCTAAGAGCAGATGGTAACCAATACCATATCATCTGCTTTAACTTGAGGAAACATTGGAGTCAGAGAATTGTGGTCACAGCTTATTTAATGGGAGATGGTTTAGGGGATTTTTTGCTTCCATGGCTTTTTTAGTGAAGACAAAAAGTAGAAAAGCCTAACAACAATCCGCCTGGAATTTCCCAGTCTTTCTAATCTTTAGGGAAGCAAAATAAACCTTGGGTTTAGAACCCATAGTAAGGCAGCGACTAACATGATGCCTATTATTTACAAAGATAACAAGTGATCTTAGTAATATCTGGCCTCTTGGAACAATTGCCAGAAGACTAAGCTAATTTGAACTTTAGGGTTATGGCCCAATTTTGAGAGTTGTAAAACTCCCATGGACTTTAGTTAGGCGGATTAAAAGTGACATCATATTGGTAGAGATAGATCATCACATTACTTATAATTATTCTCATTCATACTGGTATCAGGAAACCAATTAGATTTTTATAGGCTTGCAGGCATGGCAAAAAGAGATTTGCGCATCAATTTAAATTTTATAGCATTTGCTCCAGATAGCGTCTGCGCCTCCATATAGAAATATTCAGAAGTTAATTGTATGGTTCATTTTTAAAATAATATAAAAAACTATTTTTTGAGTGGTCATTTTTTATGCACCACAAAAACTCCTTGATAAGATCAATGGCATTCAAGTAGGACATGCTGGCCCTCCTTCATTTTGGCATAACTAACCCTTGACTTTTAATATCCAGTGACTATACTATTGCTGCCAACTTAGAGGTGTCAGATGCATTGCCCATGATGATCTCATTCAGATTTAAAAATTATGCACAAACAACACCTAATCAAACTCTGACAAATTACAGCTTTATAAAGTAAACAACTTAATTGGTTTCAGGGCACAAGGGCCTGTGTTGTCCCTATTTGACTTTCCAGGTTACTAAGATGAGGAATGTTAGTAAAAGCTTTCAGCCACCATTGCATTGGGATGCGCAGACTCTCCACCTCCAAGAATGGAGGTGAAAACAGCAGGCAAGTTACAAGTAACCTTGAGCCTTATCGCCTTCACTATCAGGTTCTTTCAGCTGGGTTTCCGCCAATCCATGAATATAAAAGTGTGCCATCCAATAAATTAACCCTGATGGAATTTTCCAAGACTCACAAGGATCTCATTAATAATTGATCCAATATATCAGAAAGACAGCGGCGTTACACCTGCATCCATTCCTTATTTGTATTCAAGTTTTATTTACCAGCCAGAAAATTCGCAAACAAGTAACGTTTACACTCACCAGGGACCTTACTTTCTATCCCTGAGTTTTCAGTTCCAGAGGTAAAGATCCATTTTCTGGAGCAAATCAGTATCAGAGTGAACACCTCCATTCCTATCATCATCTAAGTCTTCAAGGCGGCGTCAATGGACTTCCATATTCTTTACTGAGCTATTTGCTTGAAGAGTGTAGCTATTTATGATTTCAGAAAGTTGGTCAACATGAGCATTCAATTTCATATGTAGTTGACAAATATTATCAGAAGGAATTCGCAGGGCCTCATGAACGGCCACATAAGCATCAAAATGTTGTGCATCCTCCACTGGGTTATTAAAATCCATACTTTACAGAAAGAAAAATCAGTGAAACAAGGTGTGGCCCCCTGTAATGAGCACAAAATGTTATAACTGACGCAGGGGCGTCATATTTCTGGCTCACAGGCTTTAAGTACACACAAATTAAGATAAGTTTATAGGTTAGTAACCGTGAAAAACACACACAAAAACCTAATATATGAAAATGTGTTTTTATTTCATAACAAATAAATAAGCACACTGCAGTTTCTTTACTTCCAATTGGCTTCATGGCTTGATCTCTTAAACTTTATTTTATAGGCTGCTGACTCAGACTTCATAGGAAAAAGATCCCTTATAGATGGCAATCTCATTCATTATGTGCTCTCTCTACCAGTTTTGTCATTAGCGCCTTTCATGGTTACTAAGTAGCACTTAAGATTGGTAGGCTAAAAGTGTGATATATAAATTAGGCCAGGACAGCAATTGATTAAGTTCAGGACATTTCCATAATAGAAGCAATTCACCAAATGCAATCCCCATATTGATGATGGCCATTATAAACCCAACGAAACTATTACCAATTTTTATATACTATCGTGAGGCAAGGTAGTTTATAAGGACTATAATAGATAGCAGATATGATCATAAGGTCATGAACTGAGGTAAAGATAAAATTAAGGCAGCAGAAGCTGTACGGTTGACATTAGGAGTCTTATTGGCCATTTTAAAATGTAAAGAACTAAATTACCCAGTTGTTATTTTACAATATTAAATTAAAACAAATTTGGTCACTAAATATAAAGTTGGGTGACTCAGGGTAAGGTAAAGTGAAATAAGTAATCAATTTCCGTATCTAAAATCTAGTTGAATATAAAATTTTTTAATAAATAAACGTTTGGGTTTACACCAAGGAAAAACATATAGAAAAATTTCGGGTGCCTGGAGCATTAGGAACATAAGCTATAAGTTGTCTTTGAGATATCTTGTTTATCTAGAAAGGCTAAAGAAAGGTGGTGGCGTAGTATCTTTACTTCTTTAGGATCCAGTTAATATGTTTATACTGGGTTACAGAAATAATTATTGTAACCATACAAAGATGTTAAACTAAGTATATAAATTTGCTAGTGAAAACCACGTTATTATATTTATTTTGAAGATTTCAATATTTAAAGGGCGGCTAGGAATCATTTGGCAGATAAGGCGACCAAGTCCTACTTCATTTAGGGTCTTTGCCTCTCATTTTAGTATGGGGGTTATGCTGCAGCCACTTCCTTTAATCAGCTTCAGGTTTGCTGCAATTCATTGTGTGAGGTCGTCCAGATGGCGGCCTCTGATTTTAGAATGGAGTTCTATCACGTGACAATCAATAAATCCCTTTTACTAATCCTTTCCTGTTTAAGTGCAAAGGCTCATTTAGAGTAAATCCATATGACTTTAAAGTCTTGACCAAAGAGTAGGATGGGTGAATGGTTGATTGGTATGATACCATGATAATTATGCTGTTCTTTAGCACAAAGGTTAGCATCAACCCCCTCAAGAATTTGGCGGTGGGAAATCAAAGGGATCAGGAGCTTAGCATGTACGCAGTCAACAACTGTGCCATGAATGACTTCTGCAATTGATTATCTGGAGTGAGCCTTAAACATAATGTGATAGGGTCCTAACCAGTAATTATACAACTTACTGAAATGCCCTAGGGCGATAATGGTTGTTGATATTTGACTTGCTCCCAATCAATCTAATTCGAATTTCCTACTTCTGATACCTCTCCTGAATTTTCCTCTAATGGAGCTTTATTTTCTGCCCCCTAATCAATTTGTTAAAAGGAAGCCTGTCATCGACTCCCCACCTGATCAACATCAGGATGCCAAAGATCTTGCCAGTGGAGGACATCGCTATCCTGAAAGGAATAGGAGGAAAACCTCGCCTATAAATATCTGCGCCTTTTTTTAAATAAAGTTATGTTTATATCTCCAATTCGTCCTTATTTTTATTTATTTCTAGAGCCTCTGTTTAGCAAGCTCCTCTCCGGCCATCAGCTTCACCAGCTTTATTATAATAGGTCCCTCATCACCTATTCCCAAGCTTATAGCAAGTTACTGGCCCCTACGTTTAGGATTCCTGGCTCTCCCCACTGTCAGCTCACTGCAGGACCCTTTTTCCCAACCATTTTGGTACGCTTCAGAGGAACTATTGCCCTCAGCTACCCTATCCTGACAAAATAATTGGTGCTACCTGCCAGGTACTCTCCCAAGCTACCTGGTGAAAAATATATTCACAATGGATGATTCTCACCAATACTCTACTTGGCTACTTACCAAAATATCCAGCGTCACCCAATGGGTAACCTCCAATGGAAATCGCGACCCTGAGAACAATGAGCCCAATTTTATGCAACTCTGTGTTACGCTCAATATCTCTATTTCACCCCTAGAACCCCAAAACTATCGTTTTCAGCCTACAGGTGTTGCTGATACTATTAATCGATTACTTCTAGGTGCCCTTTTCCCTGGAGATTGCTCCCATTGTAACCAAGCCTCTTCAATTCCCAATAATATGTGGGCGCTATATGAATCCGCCACCTTATCTGGCTCTGAAGTAGGAGTATCTCGCACAGAGAAATATTTGTGACAGTTTGTGCATCCCGCCATTCACCATTTAGTCCAAATGATGGGGATCCACCATCAAGAAATTTTGTGATAGTTTACCTTGTCACAAAAGCTACACTCCTACCTCCTAGATTTCTACAACTCGGCTTCTTCATTCATAAGAGATAACCATGAGGCTATTCTTGAAAACCGCGCCCAACTTATCACTATTTAAAACCAACTCTCCCAACTGGATGTAGGAGTGGCTAGCCTGCTTTGCGAGGAAGTAGCTACCCAATTTACTGAGACTACCACAATTATTGAGAGTCAGTTGCAACAAGCCGTTACCAACCTCAACAGCTAACTTAATGCTTTTACTGAACAAACTTTTGAATGAATAAACCAAATTAGATCAACAATCCAATCAGCGTTTATTGTTTCAAACGTTCCTGAGATTCCAGGGGCCCCTGGACCTGTGGGTCCCCCAGGCCCCCTGGGGAGCAAGGATCAGCTGGTCCCACCAGAGTGATGGGGCCCCCTGGTTGGGATGGAAGTGAAGGCCCACCTGGGCCAGCTGGCCCCCCTGGATATGGGCATCCTGGTCCTCATGGGCCCCCTGGTCCTCCAGGTTCAACTGTGCACTTACCTTCCTCTCAAGAGGATCCTTCCTCAAATGGCCGCCTTCTTACTCTTAAACGAAATCTTGAAATTATTGCTTGAAGCTGTTGGCTAACTCGCTCTGGAGAACCTATTGATCCAAACCTTACTGTTGATGCAATTAAGGAAGGGCTGGATAACTCTTATCATCTTTACGATTCTCTCACTGATGTTTTTCTCACCAAAAGAAAAAATTGTTAAGTTGGATCAAGACAATTCTGAGCTCTGAACCCTAGTTCAAAATCTACGTGTAAAAATGGAATCAATATGCAATGAACTTCATCAAAAAGCATCCACTGAGTCTCTAATTGCCCAAATTGGGGCTCTTCAAGACGATCTAAACCATTTTAGGCAACAAGCTGATTTAAATCAGAATCCTGTGCCTATATCCGAATCTGAGCTACCTGAATTCAATTGACTTAGCCCAGTAGGCGTTAATGTTATTTCAGCTCCCGTGGGAACTACGTTTAAGCCTTCTTTTAAAGACAAGTTTACCCCGGGGGAAGGAAGTATTGCTTCATATCTATATATTTATGAGAATGTGATGGAGGAAGCTCCTGATTGAAAAAAGGTTAAATACTCACCCTCTTGCCTTAGTAGATCTGCCCAAGGAATTATGGTACCCCACCTCATGAGATGCAGCACTTGGGATGAGGTGAAAGCTGCGCTTATTAAGGAATTTGGTAGTGATCTCACCTTGGAAAATCAGATACAGGCCTTTATGAGTATTAAATTAAGACGTGGCGAATCTTCCGCAGAGTTTGTTGCTCAATTCTACGCTGAGGCTCAGACATAGGTAACTAATAACCGCCTCACTCTTGATAATGCTGTTGTTGCCGTCCTGTCTTCTTTAGAGTTTAGCCGCAGCTCCATCTTCACATGACTTCTGTTAAACGAAACTTAACTTCTATTTTAGATATTAAGGAGGCCCTTCTTGAATTTCCTACTTCTGTAGTTACTGTTGCTCCTGCTTCCGCTTCCACCTCATGTCGTTGGATTCATGTGGTGAACAACAATGAGTCTGGAAAAACCTGAGCTCGACCCAACTGCACCTATTGTGGCCGTCGCAACCACACCATTCAGCATTGTTGGACAAAAATGGCCTAAGAGAAAGCAAAAGAGGGGTCAGCATAGGGCGAGAGGCTCACTTTGCTGACAACTTTACTGCGCCTCAATAAACAATCAGTTCATACTGTTTCCACTGATTTTGTTGGCCCTAGTGCTCCTGAAGAGGAAATCCCTATTGAACCTTCCGTTGATATTAAACCTAGCGATATCTCTTCTTATCCTCTTTCTAAGTTGGCCCCTGCAGCTATATATTCTATCCCAGCTCAGTGGGGGTGACGGTAACCCATATTGAAGCAGTGGTTCACAAGGTGAAAGTTTTTGCTATTGTTGACTCTAGCTCTCCAATTAACATCATTTCTTCTCGACTAATCGGAAAAATTAAGAATCAACCTGATTTTAACCATTCATCAGAATATGGGACCACTGGTACTGTATATGCTCGAGCTATAGGTGCTTACTCCCACTTGCCCCTAAAGTTAGGCGGCCTACAGCTCTCTATTCCTTCTGTAGCCTTAGATAATAATAGCTATGACCTTCTATTGGGCACTGGGTTTCTTATAGGACATGCTGCAATTATATATTTTTAAGGATAATTTCATTTCTATATTAGGATACCGTGTCCCTTTACTTTTAACTTCTTCTCTCAAGTAAAAAGGGAAGCGGAAGTTGAGGACGTGCCTGCTTGAGTATCCTGATCCCGTTGAGCGTTTAGAATATCATGTGTTGGGGTCCAAAGTTAAGTTGCCCCCTCCCATGGTTGAGGCTGAGGAGGGGATGCCCTTACATTCTCCCCAAGTCCTTGGTATACTTCAGCAGGCCAAAATCCTAGTAAACAATTGGATCCAGTTGGTTCCCCCTCCTAATCATTTTCTTGAGATATCTAGTTTACCTAACCCTTCTGTATTCTAAGCTCTCCCCTGTCCAGGGGTTTTAGATCCCGCTTATCAAGGCAAAGTCACTGTTCTTTATAGCCAATCTCTCCCAGTCTCCTAAAGCCATTGAGCTGAACCAAGATTTCGCTTATGTCCGCCTCTTACCTTATGACCAGGTGATTGGGGTTCATGGCGTTGGGACCCTTCATGACTTTGGGTTAGAGGAGCCTCCTGTTGTTGCTTCAGTGCCTGTACAAATTAGTTATTAATTGTCAGCTGAACAAAAAGTGGCTGCCAAAGCTTTGATTGAAGAGTATTCCAATATTTTCTCCTTGGGCCCTCACAATTATGGCCATATGCAAGGTGTTCAACACCAGGTCGATACTGGAGATGCTGCTCCTTTTTGCTCTCGACCTTATTGCAAATCAAAAACTGAAGAAGCCCAGGTTACTCTTAAATTAAAGCAATTACTCGATGCTGGCCTCCTTCAACCATCATGTAGTCCCTGGTCCTCCCCTCTCCTGTTGATTAAAAAGAAGAATGGGAGCCATCATGTTGTTATGGACTATCAATGATTGAACTCCATTACGCGCAAGGACAGCTACCCTTTACCCCTCATTGACGACTCCTTACACTCCTTATCTGGCTCTCAATACTTTTCTGCGATGGACCTGGCCAGTGGCTACTGGCAGATTGATCTTTCCGCTGAGGATCGTGCCAAGTGTGCCCTCGTTTCCCATGAAGGGTTTTTTGAGCCCACCCATATGCCACAGGGGCTATGCAATGCCCCTGCTACATTCCAACGGGCTATGGTTCATTTGTTTGGGGAACTTAAACTCATGTGTGTTAGTATACCTTGATAATGTCACTTTCTTCTCCCAAACATTTATTGCATACCTTGATCATCTTCTTCAGGTATTACATCAACTATGGGAGGCCTCCTTAAAGCTAAAACCCTCATAAATGTAAAAATTAAAATGAGAATTAGACTTTTTGGGACACAAGGTGACGCGGCAAGGTATCCTCCCCATCCCAGATAAGGTCTTTGCCATTGAACGCATGCCCACTCTAAAGAATTTGTGAGACATCCATGTCTTTCTGGGAATGATGGGCTACTACCGCTAGTTTATCTCTCACTTCGCTGATCTTGCTGAACCCTTAGTTGGATTCTACACAAAAATGTGCCCCTCTTTTGGGGGCCTGAACAACAACAGTCCTTTAATTCCTTACGCACTGCCTTGTCATCAGCACCTTTCTTGATACATCCTAACTTTGAGCAACCTTTTGTTCTCTTCACTGATGCCAGTGACACCGCTGTAGGCGCCATCATTTCCCAGTTAGACCAGGACCAAGTTGACCACACAGTTGCCTATTTTAGCAAGATGTTAACAAAGGCCGAGCATAATTACTCAGTAACTGAACGTGAGTGCCTGGCAGTTTTACTTTTGGTATCAAACACTTCTGCCCCTATTTGTATGGTAAACATTTTACAATAGTCACCGATCATTCCTCCCTCTGTTGGCTTTGTCAAATGAAAGATCTCGATGAGAGGTTAGCTCGCTGGGCCCTCAGACTCCAAAATTTCGAATTTCTATAGTTCACAGAGCTGGCGCCATTCATCAAAATGTGGATGGGCTATATCGCCTCCTTATTTTACATGTAACTATTCCCGAAGAAGATCAACTTTTTGAGCTTCTCCCTAACCCTAGATTGTGGTCTCAGGAATCTCCAGACATTCAAGCCAGACTAAAAAAGATGGCTGCTAACACTAAAGTCGTTGATGGTGTCTTGGTAAAACAGGTTGGCACCACTTTTCTGCTTTATCTCCGCCCTTCTCTTTGGACTGAAACTATCTTGGAAGCCCATAAGACCCTTGGACATGGGGCTGTAAAGAAAACCCTTGAGTGGCTAAAAACCAAATTCTATCTGGAGAATTTGGCTGAGTCCATTCATGATGTTTTGGAAAGTTACTTCACCTGCTGTTCCCAGGACAAGTCTGATCCTCGCTTTAAATTTGAGCTCGTAGCCCCTGGGGGCCCTTTTGATACTGTTAGCATCGATGTTGTAGGTCCACTACCTGTGGGTGTCTATGGCCATCGCTATATTATCCTTGCCATTGACCACCTAACCAAGTGGGTTGAGGCCACTTCAGTCCCTCATGCTGCTGCTAGAGCTACTGCCCTCTTCCTGTACCAACACGTATTTTCCCATCATGGTTGCCCACGTATACTTTTATCAGACAATGAAAAAAATTTATTTCCTCTATAGTCCAGAAATTAACTTCTTTGCTAGGTATAAAGCACCTCTTCACTACACCATATCACCCCACTACCAATGGCGCGGTAGAGCGTGATAATGGTACTTTAATTTCCATTATACGAAAATTAGCTGCTTCAGACCCTGTGCATTGAAATGATTTTCTCCTTAATTCCATATTGGCTTACCAAGTTAGCTATCACAGGATGATTAAGATGTCCCCTTTTCAAGCCCTATATGGGCGCAAGTCTCTTTTGCCCTCCAGTCTTCAACCTATCCTTGCATCAGCTAATCTAAGTAATGTAGAGCTTACCCTGTGATGGATAACTGATGAGATCATACGTCTCCAAGCTATGGCCAATGGATCTATCAAAACTACTAATTTTAGAAAAGGGGTTCGAGCCAATGAGCACCGTCCTGCGCTCCCTGAATACTCTTTAGGAGATCTAGTTTTGTTCTATCACCATCGCCCTGGGGGCAGAACCCATAAGTTTGCCACCACTTGGTATAGTCCCTATCAGGTGATACACCATAGGGGCCCCAAATATTCTATCACTGCTACTGGTACTGGCACGTTAGTTAATTGCGTCCACAGCCATTATCTGAGCAAGTACTATCCCCATCGGAAAGATCTTGAGGGGAGTGTTGTTGGGATTTGACCTGCTCCCAATCAATCTAATTCGAATTTCCCTACTTCTGATACCTCTCCTGAATTTTCCTCTAATGGAGCCTTATTTTTCTGCCCCCTAATCAATTTGTTAAAAGGAAGCCTGTCATCAACTCCCCACCTGATCAACATCAGGATGCCAAAGATCTTGCCATTGGAGGACATCGCTATCCTGAAAGAATTAGGAGGAAAACCTCGCCTATAAATATCTGCGCCTTTTTTTAAATAAAGTTATGTTTATATCTCCAATTCGTCCTTATTTTTATTTATTTCTAGAGCCTCTGTTCAGCAAGCTCCTCTCCGGCCATCATCTTCACCAGTTTTATTATAATAGGTCCCTCGTCACCTATTCCCAAGCTTATAGCAAGTTACTGGCCTCTACGTTTAGGATTCCTGGCTCTCCCCGCTGTCATCTCACTGCGGGACCCTTTTTCCCATCCATTTTGGTATGCTTCAGAGGAACTATTGCCCTCAGCTACCCTATCCTGACAATGGTAAAAAAGCACAAGTTCTCCTGTATTGAAAAAAGAGAAGAGCTGGATGTTTAGCGTTAGATTTAATATTCTCCATGGTAGTTTGAGACAATCTCATAGGTAGAAAGCACTTGTAGTCTGATGATTTCATCAGCTAGCAAACTCATAGTTAACTTGGCAGTATTAGGAGAGGCGGAGTCTAATAAAAGGCTGGATGCTACTAGGAAGTCAGCGATCCCTACCTTAGAGGGCTGGAAATTGGGGACATTTTAATTATTTTCAGCTGTATATGATACATTAGGCAATAAGGCGAATGGCAGGTAGTGATTCCATTGCATGGTTGTCAGTCATTTGAATTCTCCACGAGTTGGGAAGAATGTCTCAGTCTAGAATAGCTTAAGTATTACATAAATTATCAGTCTATATCTCGGCGGAATAGTCTAAAATGAAGTAATAGTTTACTCTTAGCCCTCGGCTGATTGGCTTAATCTAATTAATATGGATCCGCTGAACCACTGGTTGTATAGATGAATTAAATTGGATGCTCATTCATGTTCCAATCTTAACTTTAGTGCTACCGCTTAAGGGAAAATCCCCTTTTATAGACCTAGGGGCTCAAAGGGTGAAAATATTTTGTTAATAATCAACTCCTAAGAGATCCTCTAAATGGCAGAGATGAAAACAATTAAAAAAACCTTATAGGATAAACTATATTAAACCATTAGTGCATGAATTCTTCATCCCTGCTGTTGCTTTGATATCAAAAATCAAGCCCTATATAGGTAAAAAAGGTTTTGTTAGTTCTTATAGGCTAAATAAGCATTAAACTAAATTGATCTACCCTCATCCTAACCTTAATTCTCTCACATCTCATTGTTAGCCTCATAGTAGTTTGTAAAAACTAAGAGGTGTTAACTTTAGTAAAGACTCGCTCAATTTTCCCATTTAATATGATAATCAACCATTTTTAAAAAGCTATTATAAATTTTTATATTTTTCTGTCTACCTTTAAAAAAAACACCTAGTAGCAGTCAAGAGTTTTTAATGCTCCAACATTTGTTATATTGTTTCAATCCTATGCCAAAAGCACATGGGAGAATCTAAGTGCCGAGGATTCCAGCAGGGTCTGTGGCGGCCAGCTTGTGGAGAATAAAGCTAGGGTACCATTTACATGCTCCACTGCACCATTAGTAGAAGGGTTAAAGTGTAGTGAAGTGCTGGTTAGATATAATACCGTGATCAGCTCTTGGATAACTAGAGAGGTAAAATCATTCCATGGTCTTAAAGCAGATCTCTGAGGAACCCATTTTGTATGAAAACAGGAGAAAAACAAAGCGATGGCCTTATCAGTAGTGGCAGGAACTGAAGTGGCCTCTATCCACTTGGTGAGATGTCAAGGCTAATATAATGTAGCAGCGATAATGGAAGCCCATGGACAGAAGCCCTATGACATCTATACTAACTACGCTAAATGGTGTAGAGGAGTTACAACTTCATGTTTATAGGAAGGGCTTGGCCAATACTGGGTTCAGCATGTCAATAAGGAATCTAATACCTCCTGTATAGTTTCATAAATTCGCTCCCAATATCTTTTTTTCTTAGCCATTCATAGGTTTTCTTGACTGTCCCGTGTCCAATGTTGAAATTTTCCTTCAATATGATCTCAGTTTGCAAGAAGGGTCCTATGTATGGCAGCCATTTTGATCAACTTGTATAACATGACATCTTGTATCTGAGTGTTTTGGTCCATTGTCCAAAAATTTTTACTGGTTTTTGTTGTTACAATTCTCATTATTCTGGCTATCCAAATATTTCGTATAAATGATCTTCCTCATGTAACAATATCACGAGGTTTGGAATCCTGGATAACATGTTCACATTTTGGTGAGTCATTCCTGACTGATGCATAACAGTAAGGTCATAGCTTTAGAGCCAGAGAGCCCACCTAGCCAATTGACCATTAAGTTTTTCAATCTTTTAAAGCCACCTTATGGAATCATGATTGGTGATGATGGTGATATGGTTTCCATATATGTATGGTTTAAAGTGCTTGACTGTGAGTAATACACCTAAGCATTCGTGCTCAGAGACACTGTAATTCCGTTCAGCTTTCATTAGAGTTTTGGTGAAATAGGTTAAAGGTCTGTCTACTTGTTGTTCGTTTTAGTCGGTCCAGAATTGCCCCTACAGACACGTCACTGGCGTTGGCAAATAACATAAAGGGTCGTTCAGAGTTTGGATGGTTCAACACAGGCTGAGAGGTTAATGCAGTCCTAGATAGAATAAAGACTTGGTCCTGTTCTGAATTTCATTCAAAGAGAGCGTTCTTATGTAGCAAATTTACCAAAGGTTCAGTAAGGTTAGCAAATCATGGTATAGATTTACTGTAATAACTTACCTTATCTAGAAACGCTTGTATGACCCCTAAGGCTTTGGGGAGGCATCATTTTCTTTATTGTGCTGGCCTTGTCCGTTAGGACTGATTTCCTAATTTAAAGACATTATGTCCTAGAAAACTTACATTTCCATTTGTAAGAGCGATCATAAAGCTGGTTTGAGCTTCAAGGACGCCTCCTGGAGGCGATTAAAAACTTGGCTATTAAGCTCTAGGCTGCTTCTGAAGGTGTTGGAGAACATAGTATTATGGTTGAGGTGTACTAGGATGCAAGACATTTCTAAATTACCTAGGAGCCCATTCATAGATCATTAAAAGGTGACGGGGGCATACTATAGCCCCTTTAGCATGCAGTTCAGTTCAAACAGCTCTTTGTTTGCAATAAAGGGAAAATTTGGCTTGATCCTCAGGAGCCATCTCGACCTGCCAGTACTTGCTGGTAAGATCTATTACAGAAATGTATTGGCCCCTTCTAGAAGCCAGAGGGAGTCATTAATCCACAGAAGAGGGTAACTATCCTTTAATGTTACTGCATTGATCTTACAAAAACCATGGTGACGCGATAGCTCCCATCCTTTTTTGAACAAAAAGAAGGGGAGATGCCCAGGGAATATGCGAGGAAAACAGTAACCAAAGGTAATAGCTTCTTGAGTTTTTTAGTGACATGGACCTTTTCTACCTTGTTTTTCTGGTAGGTGCGCGAGAATATAGGTGAAGCGTCTCTCATCTATACATTGTGCACAACCCCCTTCATCTTGACAAAGTTGAACGTGGACGTGGATAATTTGTCATAATTTTCCTCCAAGAGCTCATTAACATACCTCCTTTGTTTTGGGGTAAGATCTTTACATATTTAGGTGGTGACTAGAGCTACAGTGGGAGGATCTCATAAACCAAAGTCATGGAGGCTCTTAAACCCATATACACAGCTGATATTGTTGGCTAGTACTTAGCGTAGATAGGCGATTGAAGTACTTGAGCTAATGGTTTGGCCATTTTTGGAGTCAGGTTATCCAGCAATATAGAGACAAAATTGGCATACGTGGGGTTGAGGATACCCGGAAAGGGTAAGACTTCATTCATGGATAGATATTAGCCCCAGGATTTCCAAAAGGCTTAAGGAGGTATATTCAAATAAATAAAGGTGTCCAATATAATCTGTAACCCTGAGGGGATTGCCTTGGGCTCTGAAGAATATTCAGGAATCCCTTCAGCCCCATCCACTATGTGGGGGTAATTTCATGTACAATCTTAAAATCAAGAGTTAAGCCAACTAAACATGTTTTGGTTTATAATAAGCAGATCTGAACCTTTATGCACTCTTTGCCATCCTTAGAATTTAAAATACCATACAAATGTAAGTATCAAACAGGGAAAAATTCTTCCACATAATGAATGATAATATTATATTCTTAGAAGAATTGGGTGCCCAACAGTAACTCATAGCTAAGGGTTATCCTAATTAAGGCTGTGGCATATAACAAGATTGTCTTGAACTGCAAGGGGGAGCGCGGAGAAGGCCCCATTGTAATGGATTAATTGAGGCCTTGTGATTCTGGAATTAATGTATTAGTGAAAATCAGGCTCTTCTTATTTTTTTCTTCATTAGTTTGGAATAGATCATGTTCACTGGAGAACTGCTATCTATTATGGTGAGTACGAGAATTTTATGAACTTCAACTGCAATATAAGTGACCAAAACTATTCAATTTGGGCAATAGGGTAATAACATTTTTGTCAGGTCATAAGAATAAGCATAATCAGGAAGTTTGTTGATGGTATTGTTTGGCTCATGGTTCCAAATTGCTCCTATAGTGACCTTTGTAGGGCTTTCAGCTTGAATAGAGGCAAAACGGGGGGTTTCAATTCAAAGAGGCTCTATTTTTATACTGACCTCTCTTTTCTCAAATAGTTTGCATTCTGACTCTTCCGCCCAAAAATTTATAACACTAATCCTTGGTGAGTCAACGTCCTTTGCAGCAGAGCGAGTATGCACACCTTTCTTCCTAAACTTCAGCATATGAACTTCAGCTCTTGGAGGGGCTCAAACTGTGGAGAGAACTTGTTCAAAGTGGCTATGGTGATCTTGTTTAGTGCCTCTTTGATGTCACAGATGCTAGTAATGGTTTGCTTTAGTAAAATCATGTAGAGTTGGACATCAGTTTAAGATTTCAATTTGGAAAGGACTGCAGTAATATTGTCATCTAAGGAGATTCAATTAGTAGTATCTAAAGGTTGCATGCTAGAATAAAAGCAATGTGAAATTATAAGGAGTTTCTCACTTATTGAGGCATATGGCTATGAAGGCTTGTTTCTGAGTCAGGAAGGTCTGCTCAGAACAAAATCCTGTATGAGAGCGTGTTGATCTGTGCCAAGGTCTGGAATTCACAAAGGTGGGGGTGTATATTTTCACGAGCTTCCCCACAAAGACAGGAATGTATAATTGACCTTTTGGCAATCTATGGCCTCTTCCATAAGCTCTCAAAAGAGTTTTTAAAACGAAACAATGTTTTCTTAGCCTGGAATGAATTGTTCTTTAAGCTAAAATTGAAAGCTGATCCAACTGTTGCAAAGAGCATGTATGCAAGATTTGATAATCTGGCTAGGTTTTATAGACACTTATTAAGAATATGTTTGGGGAGACTGCTTATCCATTTGTCTTCAAATTTTCTCCAAGTTATCCTGCAATCCATCCCATCATTGACTAAGAGATCTAGCGCCAGTCTTCTTATCAATTTAGGATTTCAAGTTTAGTAATTCTTGTACCCACAAAACCTGACATGTGTCTCCAAATTTCTATAATGTTTTGTAGAAACATTTGTTGGTAAACTTCATGGGCTCCCATATGTTTTCCACTTAGAAGTCGAGTGCACCTAAGGTGTTGGAAGAATTTATGGGGCTCTGATTAGGGTGAGCTCCACACCCTCAAGCGATACTTTTGTTTGATTTATAAAGGCCCTCAAATTTTTTGAGCATCTCACCATGCATTGGGTCCTCAGAGCCTTCAGCTAGAAACTGATGACCCAGGGGGTCAGGGGGCCCTCTGGAGCATGGTCGTCCTTCAACCTTTAAAGGTTATCTTGGCTCTTTGGGGCTTCAGGGTTTCAGGGTTTCAGGGCCTTTAGGCCCTAGGGCCCTTTGGTGATTATTTACCCTCGCCGCTGAAGCTGATCAAGTAGGCCTTCTATGTGAATCAATTGTTGCACAAAAATGGATCTAAAGTTCAGGTTTGTGCATCAGCCTCTAAAGCATCCCTGTGGACGTACTCTTGTACCTCAGAGACCATACCCTGTAGTTTCTGAGTAAAGTGGGTATCCATATATCCAGAGATCCCAGAGACCAACATAGCAATTTGACTCCAGGTACTATCAATGAGGTGACAGTTGTCCTGTATTGCTTCCTAATTATCTTTAACTTAAATGAGGCATATTTGTAATATTTGGCTAAGTCTATGTTATGGCTCACATTAATCCTAGCTGACGTGGTATACATTGATTTTAACCCAACCTATTGGAGGAGATGATGGGATTGGGTGCATAAACAGACATATGTTGGGTTCTACTAATCTAACTATCTCATTACTAGCTAATTCAGCTAAGCCATAAAATCTTTGCATGTAGGTGGGGACAGCAGAAGCTGCAAATGACTATATTGGGTCTCAGTATTAAACCTCATCTAGAAGTTTCTATATGGTATCAACCATATTGCCAGTTTGTAATTAGGCTTGACTGTGGTTTGTCATGAAATAAAGAGAATTCAAAGGTAGCCCAGAATTCTAGGCTCTTAGGTTGAATTAGTTGTACCTCAAACTGTGAAGTATTATTCCATTAAGTAATGCTCCTTGTCGGACATTTGCCCTCACAGCTGAACAAGAAGTATGTTTTAGGTTGACTTTATCTGAAAATGGGAAATGTTAGACATTTGCAATTATCTGGAGATATTAAGAGCGATTTTAATAATAATGAAGACAATGCTATTAGAGATATCAGCCAAAAGACCCTGGCCAATTCTTGATGAAACCTGTTGATTGGGGTAATCCCAGTTTGAATCTACATGAACACTAACAGGAAAATTGAACATTTGAATTTCGCCAATTGCATGTTGGACTTTGGGGCAACCAGCTGAAGTTAATCCCCCAACCATCACCAAGTCCATCAACACACCTACACGGGGACCACCTCCTTTTATAGGGGTGGCGAAGGTCCCCCAAAGTGAAAATACTTTAGCTAGTGGTGATTGGGTGAAGTTCATCAAGACCTTACCACAGGGGTTCGTGCTGCCCCAAAACCCCAACTATAAGTTCCCAAAAAGTAAAAACGCTTACCCCAAGATCTGATAGGAGCCCCTACCATATTACCTAATTTGGAAGCTGCTAAGCTATTCCAAAACTATCCTCGACTTCCCCCTGACCCTCAAAACAATTTAAATACTGTCCATTTGAAAATTTAGGGGGATTACATTTTAGCTTACCCCCGCGCTCCTAATAAAATTATAAAAAACCCAATTTTTTAGTAGTGCTAAATTTTCATTTTTATTTTATCTTTGTGGGATCTAGTGACATTAGTACCAGCGAGCACCCTAGAAAGCTGGATTTCTACAAAATAGTGCTCACTACAGGGGATTCCTGTACACCAAAAATAGTTGCTCTTCCATCTAGTACTAAAAAAAAACAGTTGCTCTTGAAAAACTGTCGAGAGTTTTGTCCCTCCTTGAGGAGCTTGAGCAGCGCCCTTACAAACTCCTTCTTAAGGACAAATACATCCCTGGCGAAGGGACCATTGCTACCTTTTTATATGTCTACAAAGCTGCTATGGATGGCGCCACAGACAAGCAAAATTAAACATATCCTTCCTTGTTTAAGTCACTTAGCACAAGAGATGATAGTACCTAACCTGAACCCTAGGTACGCCTGGTCTGAGTTGAAGAGGCTCTTTTGGCTGAATTTGGGTCAAAGCAGAGTCTACATTGGTAAAAACAGGCCTTTATGCGCCTTAGCTTTTATGAGGGTGAATCGCTTATTGCCTTTGCTGTAAAATTTTACATCTCTGCGCAAAGGTTGTCGACCTCCAACATGATCCCTTGACAATGCTATTGCTGCCCTATTATCTGGGTTAACTTCTCAGCCCTCTCTTGATAGACATATAATCTCAATGAAATGCTATTTTAAGAACATCCGCGACACCAAGGAGGTTTTGTTAGATGTGGCTGAACTTCAAGTATGTGCCACAACAAATGAAGCCAAGATGAAAACTTTGGCTCTCACAATTGAAGAGCTGCCGCCTGTTGAACAGTAGAGGGTGAGCTCACCTGTACCTATCCTCCCTGCAAAACCTGTTTCCTCAGTGCAACTCAAAAAGGATGTCACACCCTCACGTAAAGTGAAAACCCAGAAAACAGTCGATACCATGCTTCTGCCCACATTACTAAAGCCGTGGTGTTTTCCCCTCCAGTGAAACTGGTAAATGCGCGCCCTAAGACTATTCAATCTCCTGTGGCCGTCTACCTACCTCCATCACAGCTTTACCAGTTGTTTATAATACCCTTGGGGTAGAACCTGAGGGGGTTATGATGAAGTTGGGTATTATATATTGGGAGCACCTGCTGAAATAGAGGTTCCTGATCATTTGGACGCTGGAGGAGTAGATGAGACCACCATACCTGAGGAAACATACCTCCACCAAGTTCTAGGGTGTCCAAGAGTTATTGATACTGCTAGCGATGGTGACGAAGTCATAGCTGACCTGATTTGACCACTTCTACGGGTGCATCCTATGAAATCAATCTTAAAGAAATACCCTGAGACTGCCAAAAAGCTAACCTCCACCCTTCAGCTTAAGGAGGTTTTAGCTTTGTCGCCTAATTTTGGAGGAACACTGATTAAGAATGAAGTAGTTATTCAAAAAGTCCGGATACTGGCTATCCTGGACACTGGCTCTCCAGTTAATGTTATCTCTTTTAAGCTTATCAAAAAGTTAAAGCTAGCGCCTGACTTAAAATACATGCAAGAATTTGGGACTGCAGGCCCCAATAATACTTGTGCTGTTAGGGCATACACTTCCCTTCCTATTCTCATTGGGAAGCTTATTTTATCAGCTCCTGCTGTGGCTTTGGACAACAACGCATATGATATTCTCATTGCCACTCAGTTTATGATTAAATATGAGGGAATAATAACATTAAACAAGGATACCACTAGTTACTAAACTATGAAGTCCTATTAGTCTTATCTAACAGAGAACCCAGCAAGCACGAATAAACTTTTGCCTGATTGAATGCCCTTTCTCAGCTAAGACTTTACCTTACTCCACCTCAGAACGCCACACTAAGACATTTCCCAATTCAGTGAATGCAAGGGATGGCATCCCTTTCTATGCTGCAGATGAGGTATTAATCGAAGGTGGGGAACAACGCGTGGTTGACACTAAAATCAAAATCAAAATCCCACACCACTGCTTGTTGCATACCACAAGTATTGAGGGCGTTAGCCCCTTTGAGCCTAGAGTATTGCCTGGAGTACTAGACCCAGCCTACAAGAAGCCTATGACCCTTTTACTGGGAAACCTCACCAGGAAAGACATGATCCTTTGAAAACACCAGGAGATTGGCTGAGGATTTCTACTTCCAGTAAAAGATATTGAACGTATCCACTCCGTTGGCTCTATGGCAGATTTGGGTTTGCCTACGGATAACCTGGTGTGTACTATACCTAATGTTCATATTTTGGATGAGTTAATCCCAGTTGAATTAAAAAAAGTTCATACTTTATTAGACGAATATAGCGACATATTTTCTAAATCAGACCATGACTATGGTCATATGAAAGGCTGGTGTCACTCTATCGATGTGAGTGATGCTCACCCTATTTAGTCAAAACCCTACCATAAGTCAAAGGTGGAAGAATAGCAAATTAGGACGGAGCTCTAGCAGTTGCTAGACGCGGGGCTATTAGTTCCTTTACAAAGCCCTTGGTTTTCCCTCTGTTGCTTATTAAAAATAAATGGAGGTCATCAGTTAGTTATGGACTACTACAAGTTGCTAACCTCACAAAAAAGGATAGCTATCCTATCCCTTGCATTGACGACGCCCTGGCCCAAATTTCTGGCTCCAACTTTCTCTCCGCCATGGACTTGGCTAGCGGTTACTGGCAAATTGACCTTTCCCCTGAAGATCAGGAGAAATGTGCTCTCATTTGTAGTGAGGGTCTTTTCCAACCAACCCAATTACCACAAGGGTTATGTAATGCACCTGAATCTTTTCAGCGGGCGATGGACCATATTCTGCGGGACCTAAAGTTAACTTGTGTCATTATATATCTTGATAATAATACAGTGTTCTCCCGTATCTTCAACAAACATCCTGATCATCTGAAGGAGGTGTTTTAAAGTTTACGTCAGTCTAATATAAAGTTGAACCCTAAAAAATGTACCTTTTTCCAAAAGAAATTGGATTTCCTGGGACACTCCATTTCCTGAAACGGAATCCAACCCATGCTAGATAAAGTTGAAGTACTTTCGAAATTGCCTCCCTAAGAATCTATGGGATATTCAGGTATTTCTAGGGATGCTGGGGTATTACCATCAATTTATTCCCAAATTTGCCCAGCTCAGCGAACCACTGATTCATTAATTGACTAAGACCACCCCTTTCTATTGGGGTGCTGAACAGAAGGCCGCTTTCAAGACGTTGAAACAATTGTTACAATAACGTTCTATCCTAAGACACTCAGACTACAATAAACCTTTCATCATGTTTACCAACGCTTCAGAATATGCCGTTGGGTCCATCTTATCCCAACTAGATGAAAATAGTGTAGATCATCCAGTATCCTATTTCAGTAAAATGCTGTCAAAAGTGGAACACGATTATAGTGTAACTGAGAAGGAGTGCCTTGCCATTTTGTTAGCTGTGAAACACTATCGCCCCTTTTTATATGGGACAGCCTTCACTGTGGTTACTGACCACGCTTCCCTAAAGTGGGTACAGAACATGAATGACCTACTGGCCGGCTAGAATGTTGAGCTCCAAAGCTCCAGCCTTATGACATGAAATTAGAACACCACGCTGAAACTCGTCACTTGAATGTTGATGGGTTGACTCAGCTGCCAGTCCTTCACTTGGATAATAGTGAGGCGGAGAGGTTACATGACCTCTTAATGACCCCCAATGATTGGGAGGATGAGGATGAGCCTGTACAGAACATGTTTGCTGACACTCCCATAACACCAAAGTGGAGAACGGGAAGTTGTATAAGCAGTTGGGGACAGATGGCTACCCTACCTTTAGCCCTTGGAACATGTACCTGCTATCTTAGAAGCTATTTCCACTCTAGGTCATGGGGGGCCAAGAAGACCTATGAGTTGATTAAGAATCGGTACTATTGGAATGGAATGATGGAAGCTATTGTTGAAGTCTTGGAAGCTTGCCTGGTGTGTAAAAAGCAATCTGGTTTCAAGACTCGATACCATTATCAACCCACTACCCCTCAACAACCATTCCATACCATCATCCTGGATGTAGTGGGTTTCCTTCCACAGACTACTAGTGGGAACAAATTTATCCTAGTAGCTATTGACCATTTCACCAAGTGGGTAGAAGCCATAGCTCTACCTGCCCAAACGGCCAAGGCAACTTCCAACTTTCTACATCAACACATTTTCACATGATATGGCTGCCCCAAGTACTACTCTGTGATAAAGGTAAGAACTTCACCTCCAGAGTAGTCAAAATATTGGCCACTTCTATGGGAGCACAACAACTGTTTTTGGCTCCATATAAATTCTCCACCAATGGGACTGTGGAGAGAGAAAATGGAACCCTGGTTTCTATTCTTCAAAAAATGGCATCCTCTGATCTTCTTCACTGGGACCAATTTCTACCCAGTGCTCTTATGGATTAACGGATTAGCTATCACTGGATTATAATAAATGTCCCCATTCCATGTCTTGTATGTGTGGGAACCAGGCATACCTGCCCTCTTAGTCAAAGATGTATTTTCCTCTAGAGTTAAGGAACCCAAAAAGGTCATGAGAAGATCTGCTCAGCGCATCATTCAACTCCAATCTGAAGCTATGACCAATTTAGAAAAAACAGTGACAAAAGAAGGGCAGGCTGCCAATGATCTCCAAACCCCCTACCCACTTTCCAAGTGTCTAATATGGTACTGTACTACCATAACTGCATCACTCCCAGAAGCGGTAAGCTTGAAGCAATTTCTGGAGGATCCCTTTACCATCACTTACAAGAGGGGAAATGAGTATACCATCAAATTGCTTGCAGTATTACCATTAATTGCGTACATGGCCATTTCCTGCGGCCCTCTCCCCCCCCAACATTCTTGAGGAGGATGATGTCAGACATTTGCCCTTAAAACTGAACAAGAATAATATTTTAGGTCAACTTCATCCAAAAAAAGGGAAAAGTTGGCCATTTGCAATTATTTGAAGATATTAAGAGCGATTTTAATAATAATGAAGACAATGCTAATAGGAGATATTGGCCAAAAGACCCTGGCCAATTCTTGGCGAAACCTGTTGATTGGGTTAATCTCAGTTTTAAGCCTACATGGGCAGTAACAGGAAAATTGAACAATTGGATTTCTCCAATTGCATGTTGGACTTTGGGGCAACCAGCAAAAGGTACTCCCCCAACCATCTCCAAATCCATCAACACACCTATGCGGGGACCATCCCCTTTTATAGGGGTGGTGAAGGTCCCCCAAGGTGATAATAATTTAGCTAGCAGTAATTAAATGAAGTTTATCAAGACCTTACCACATGGGTTCATGCTGCCCCAAAACCCAAACTATCAGTTTCCCAAAAAGTAAAATCGTTTTTCAAGATCAGATAGGAGCCCCTACCATATTCATAATTTAAAAGCCGCTAAGCTATTCCAAAACTATCTTTGACTTCCCCCTGACCATTAAACAGTATAATACTGTG
Source organism: Massospora cicadina (assembly GCA_022478985.1). Taxonomy (NCBI): domain Eukaryota; kingdom Fungi; phylum Entomophthoromycota; class Entomophthoromycetes; order Entomophthorales; family Entomophthoraceae; genus Massospora; species Massospora cicadina. Next base: position 92,114 of record JAKSZP010001389.1, read on the forward strand.
TGGTCAAAAATTGTGAGGGATTTCTATTTAGCTTAACCCCGCGCTCCTAATAAAACTATAAAAAACCCAATTTTAGTAGCGCTATATTTTTTATTAAATCAAGGGTGGTAAGCTGAGCAGGTAAAACTGCTTCCACCTAAGTGCAGGCTTTGAGTTCAAAACCTGTGCTGGCTAGAAAAATTCTCAGTGTTGTATATTTGTCCCAAGGTCCACCCACCTCAAATATTTATATTTTTTATTAAATTTTTGTGGGATTGTTGGGATTTTTGCCCATATTACCAACCTGCTAGATTACCTGGTGTCATTAAGGGAAAATTCCCTAAAGTAAAGTGAATTGAAAATTGATCAGCTTTCTTTTACCGCTCAAAAGTCACTTATGAGTGATTTTAAATTTAAGTTTATTTATCCACAGTCATCTGCCCAAACCTATTCTTTGATGTCCTTGGCAGCGCCGCCTGCCACCCCAGTGTGGGGCAGCGGTGCACCCCCACCTAGCGTTTTCTGCCCTGCAGGCAAGCGCGTTTAGATAGGCTCAAACAGCCCACCCACTGCTTCCAGCCGTTTTATCCACCCATGGGACTTAGCGCTCCACCTGGCGCGCGTCCACCCTTCTCGCCCCCATCCTCTCGCCCTCCCTCACTCTGCCATTTGCTATTGCCTCAGAGTGGACTATGGGCGTTTGTTCTCATATGCCAATAAGGCAATTATTGACCTAGCCTGCAGCCTTTGCGCCAGCTGGCTTTATAGACTTCCGCCCTTTTAAGGGCTACTTTGACGTTAGGTTCCAATCTGAGGAGGACGCTGAAGCGGCAGCACAAACTCCTCTAATTTATAAAAAAGATCCCATTCCCACAACCTGTACTCACCTCCCTTCAGACACCACGCTGGTGGTATCCTTTGCAAATCTTCCATCCCACCTTCCACCCCAGGTTTTGTATGACCAGTTGGTTGTGGGGCTCATGGCTTATGGCACTCAGCCCAACCTTATCTTTGCCATTCCACCTAGTGTGGAGCGCCTTGCTGCTCCTCATGCAACAGCCACCATCATCCCACACCACCCTACCATAGCCCAACAAATCCCACCCCGCGCTAGTGTGGCTGCAGCACCTGATCATTTCTTTTGGGCTCGGGTCAATAATGGTAGGCAGATTTGTTCCCTCTGCTTTGGCCTTGGTCATGCAAAAAAAGTGTGATCTCAGGCCAAATCCGCTGCTGCGGCTTCTAAGCCCCCCTCTGGAGGTTCAGTATGGGGCGCTTTGCTGCCCCCTCCCACCCTCCAATCTCGTTCAGTGGGCCCACATGGAAAATCAGCCCCCCCAGAAACCTCCAGCCTCACTCTCCCACCTAAATCCACCCCAGCCAATCAGAGCAATGCTTAGACCGCCATTCGCACCCAAGCAGCTGCCCATTCGCTCAATCCCACCCACCTGAATTTGAATGCCACTATTCCAGTGAACCAAAATCCATGGGATCTATTAGCTGAGACTGACGAATCAGGTAATGTCCTCATTAGTAAGCATACAGGTCTACCTCTCTGCCAATTTAATTATGGTCAAGCAGAATTTTTCCTTCCTGACTTCTATAAAACCCCTACCCCTCGCCATTTTGCTCCTCTACCCAATACAGCCCCCTTCTAAAGTGACCACCAGCTCGCCTTAGCTGCGGTGGCCTCTCCTCACTGCCCAAAATTACGCACCGCAGTGGCCCAGTCAATGGCTCAGCTCCAACATGGCCTTCCCACCCTCTTCTTCCTCCCTGACTTCCCTTAATCTCCCTGCAGTGACATCTCAAACTATTTGATGATGCTGAAGTTGCTGTTATGAATGTCGCAACGCTTGCTTCATTCAACCCCTCAGCCAAAATCACCCACCACAGTATCTCCCTTTTCACCCAACTTCCTGAAGCCCGCAAAGAAGCAGAAATTTCCTCGCAGCTTTTGTTGAATCACTTTCCCATCATTATCTTGATGAGGAAGTGGAAAACTCTTACTACGCTGACCTCCACCCCCACTATGTGGATGCCCCAACGCCCTGGCTCTCTGCTCTAATCTGGTACTGTAACCAACATCCCATGATCGAGGTGGGTCTTTCTTAAAACCAACCCCCCAACCCCTCCTCACCCTCTGCCATGGTGGGTTAGCGGTTTCCGCTTCCCACCTGGTTAGTAGTTTTATTTTGTCATTTTGGGTGTTATGATTTGGTACTGTCCATCCCCTGGTCGGCGTACCTCAAATAAATCGAATAAAGTGAATCAGAAATCAGTTATCCTGATTTTGGAGGAACTACATTTGGGGTATTTTGGGATATTCATCTGGTCAGATCCATCAGTTATTGATCTGGATGAATACCTAATATCTCATCAGGGTGGAGCGGCCAATGAAATAGGGGCATCTGATAATGATTAACTATCAGGTGTACCAATTGGGATTGTCTCAGGTTTTATCACTGACTGATTGGGAATCTATGATGAGTTGCAAGGCGAGTGATGCTGCCTGCAACTAGCGAATCAATCGGTTGTTGAAGTGACCTGCCATAATGAGTAAAAAGTCCCATTACCTAAGCAGGTCGCTAGCCAATTATGGTTGGTTCACTTGGATTGATAGGAAAACGTTAGGGACACATTTCCAACTCTTTCCATTTGAGGTCTCGAGGATGTCCAACATCAGAATCCTAGCCAGGATGGAGAAGACCATTGCTACCAAGATGAGGAAAGGTGATTCAATGGCAACAGCTGCTATTTCATTGAAGAGGTGTCAACCGTGGGTTAAGAGCTGAATCCCCTATAAATTCCCTAGGATTCACTATAATAAAAAACACATTAACATTAACACATACACCTATACATACTACTACTCTAGAACATTAATAGTTTTATTGTAGATTCATTAATAATTAGACTATCAGCATTTAGTGTGAAGATTCCATCTCAAGGATATTATTGAAGAAGGCAATAATTGGTAGACTCTTAAAAGAAGTGTAGAGATCTGAGCGGGGATCTAGAGATGAAGGGAACCACAACTTAGGGATCGCTGCCAACTGTGTGTTGGGCCAAAGGAGACTGCCATCAGAGGATCTTGATGAAGATCGAGTGGACAGTAATATAGGGAACAAATCCCTACGAGTACAACTATCAAGTATTAAATCAGAAATACCGGCTGAAGCGTTGGGCCTGAAAATAGTTCTAACTCAACTACAGATAATATTCTCCATACTATTATTGGATTATATATTCTTACAATGCGAAATGCACAAGGAAACTGAACCTGTGCAGTAAAAAGGTTACTGAGTTAACAACCAATAATCAACTCTTTAGTAAATTTTTACATGGATCCAGAGGCGTTAGCACCAGTGAGCACCTCCAAAAGCTGGATTCCTACACTCCTCTCCTATTGGATGGAGGGGATTAGTTATAAACAATATCTTTTAGTACTAGATGGTGTTATAAACAATATCTTACATGTTTTATGATAGACGTTTTCAAAGGTTACAGCTTAGAGGCCCTTGTAGTGAGCACCAAAAATTTGTTTACACCAATGAAAAACTTAATTTTAAAAATTTCAGGCCCTGGAGCAATAAGAACATAAGTTGTGAGTTTTCTTCATAATGGCTTGACTGATCAGAATGGCTGGAGAGGTGATGGCGTAGCACTTTCACTTCTTCTGTGTTATATGCACTATCCTGGGCTACAATATTAACTATTGTAACTATTCATAGAGGTAAAATTAAATATAATTCAGCTATTAAATATACTATAATCTTTATACTTTAGAGCTTATAATATAAATAGAGTGGATAGGTGTCCTGTGGCAGATGGGGCGTTCAAGTCATCTTCATTTAAGACTTTTGCTTCTTATCCAGTATGAGGTTGAGCTAAAGCCACTTCCTTTGATTGGCTTCAAAAATTTAGTCCTTTCATTGTAGAGGGCTTCCAGATTACAGCCTCTGATTATTAAATGGAGTCTCATCTTGTGATTATTACTGAATCTCCTTCATTAATCATTGTAATTTTATAACAAAGGATCACTTGCGTCACTCATTTCACTTCTAAAAGGCTCAACCCCAGAGGAGGACGGTCATATGGTTTATGAGTATGATCCTGAGATAAAATGGGACAATCTTTAGTATGAATGCCAGCACAAGTGGAATAGAAGAAAACATGCCAGTACCCTCACAATTTGAGGGCACTGGCCTTTGATTAAGGGGTGGTATTTTGGGTTTATCAAGCTGTTCTTTTTTTAGTATGAGATGTTCCTATCAAGCTGTTCTTGGGTATTGCAGCTCATGGATTGGACTTCTTCTCATGTTGCAGTTTAAAGTTTTGCGCTTGGGAGGAGAAGGTCAATTTGCAAATTGTTGTGAGAACTGAGGTTGGGAAAGGTGAAGGGGCATGCTATGAGTGGCTGCTCCACAATTCAGTTTTTTAATTTTTTTAAATTTTATAAATGAAGGCACGCTCCATCCTCAGAGGCCTGATGCTCAACAACAAGAAAATTTCCATAAAGATTGGATTGTTATTTTTGTGGAACAACATAAGAGAGGGTAAATTGTGTTTAAAATTTCAACATAATTTTAAAAATCAAATTATTGCATTCTGTAAATCATAAAAGAAAAGTATAAGAATTTTGAAATTCTATGAAAATGGGTGGAGGTATAAGGGGGACTTACATGAAGCACTTTCGCCTTTTTGGTTGTATAGTTGAGGTATTTCTATACACAAAAGTTTAATTTATCATTATATAAAATATTAGTCAGTGTGGGAAATATAGTGGCGCATTTGTAGAAGTTTTCTTAAAGTAAAACTGGCCTTTTTTACCTGTAAAGGAGTAGTTGTCATCGCCTGGCTTATTGCTTTTATAGGAAGCTGAACAGTAAGAAAGTATTCAGTTATCTTTTACCATCATTATTGTATCATTTGCCTAATTGTATGATTTGATTGTATGAGGTAGGCAGACTAGAGAATTACATGGGAATATAACGAGAAAACAACAAAAATAAATGACTCATTACTCAATATGAGAACTATAATCAAATGTTAATTCTATAAATGTGGCAGGACTTGTTTCTTGTTAGCTCTAGATTAGTAAAGAATTTGATAGCTAACACTCTCCACCCAAAAGATTATAACAGACTCTACCAAGATATGTACATAGAGGTTAAGATTGGATGTTCTCTAGTGAGGTAGTTTTTTTGTTCTATCAATAATGGCATCTTCCCCTGCCCTAATAGTATTATTACATTTACATATGGATCTAAATATGTATGCTACACTTGATAAAAGAATAATTACCAATTAATTTATTTTGTTATAAGATATATGATCTATGTTACACTATAAATGTTAATCTGAAAGAACTATGTAAGTGCAAATCTATTTAAAGCAATTTTCCATAAGTAAAAACTGATGATGTTTATGTGTATAGCATACAATTTAGCTATTAAAATCAAATTAATTCTTTTATAAACTTCATGGGCGATGGAGTCCCTTGTTATGGGTATTTCTATCCCCATTTTCCCATAAATTTGAGAAAGATGTAAAATATGAAATTGAGGAGCTTGCTTTTGTTGTGAGCCAAACTTGCGCTGACACAGCAAAAAATTCTTTTTTGACCTCAATTATCCCAAAACCCTCTGGTGCATCATCTCCTTCACTTGCATTCCTGCTCTCATCACTCTTGCTGATCTTAACTTTCTCAATACATCAAGGCAATAGACTTTGCCAGCCTTATTAAAAAAGAGACACCACAGCTTTACCTCCTTATGCTACATGTTGCTGATGCCCCTATCCCTATATTGTCTGTCATTGCCCACCAGCTAAAGCGGGCGCCAGAAAAAGTTTCCACAAAGCTTATTCTCCATCTAATATGTCTTCCAAATCTGTTAGCTGAGGTGCCATATTGGGATTATTTTATTTATGATAATCTCTTTGTTTGGCTCATTTGCAAATAAATATGCATGACAACTAACCCTTTTGGGTTGGGCACCACTAGTGCTAATAAAAGTAATTCAAATTAATATTTTTTCTCAGATACTAAGCATTAAATAATCTGTTGAGGCTATACTTACAACTTTATAAACCAAATGTTGAGATACTTGTATGACTTGATGATAAGCCAAAATGGCCATGGTGATTTGGCTAAAATCCGCCAACCATGATTTACAGTGCATAAATATTTCAGCGCCTTAGGATAAGATGATATAAAGTTAGAACAGATGGTTGTTGGATTGTCTTAATTAAGGCGATAAGGTGATGTCAACATATGGCAAATAATTAGTATATTGCCTCAAACTAAGGCAGGTGTGAATTTAAGAATAGTATACTCTGACAGATTCAATGAGAATATGGTGCAACTGATTAGTCCAAGCAATAGGATCGGTATAGACCAAAGTTGCTGATACTTAAGTGAGATGAGATGATTAAGAGTGGGATTAATTGTAGATAGGAAGAAGTGAGTGGAGCAGAAGGATTCTGCTATATTTTATAATAAAAAAGTGGTTTCTCAAAATCTATTGCTTTGTATTTTATTAAGTTTATTGAGTTTGTCTTGAGGACTGGCAATCTTCATATTGTCCATCCATTGCTCAGTGTGCTTTACCCTGTTCTACCCTCTTGGTGTATATAACCTATATCGCCAAGATTATAACAGTGGTGCTCACGTCAGGGAGCCTATTGAAAAGCCACAAAAATTAAAAAGTTTTCCAGTCACTGGCCATGACATATCAGGCCTGCTTAAAAGGGTAATTGTCTCAAAAAGCTGCACTTGAAGAAATTTTAGAAATCAAACTTGTTGTGGACGCAGTGCTCAAAAAAAGAGAAACTCCTTCAGAAGCGTGATGACGTAAAAACTAACTTGAAAATGCGTTTAGTCAGTTGCAGATACTTGGACAACAGAACAGGCAACTTGCAATCACCTGGACGTTGCTATCGAGTGGATACACTGCTTAGAGTGGAAGTTGAAACCTACCTTTTACCTGCCTCATTCCCATTGAGAAGTATAAGGACAAGGGGTTGCTCAGAAAGGATCATTTTATGATAGATATGAGGCTGGATATTCATCTGAGGAGCTTTTCTCCAATCATGCAGGCAGTGTGAGCTGCTCAACTCATGAAGGCGCTCTGGGGATGATTAGATTCCAAACCAACAAAACCCATGTGATGACAGTCCTGCCCACTGAAGAGCCCACGCTATCCCTAGAGCAGATGACCAGCCATGTGCCGCTGGACATTCCAAGCCAGCTCCTCACCATGATACTGCTTATGAGTCTTAACCCATTCCTCAGTACGCTCCAAAGGTTTGCAGTTATGAGCAGGAGGAGGAGTGTGTATTGATAAGCTACCTCCATCTGGTTATGATGTAAAATATTCACAGCTTCTTTAAAAGATTTGATTTTGAAGTGGAAGGAGCCTCATATCAACTTAAAGCTAAATTGTTAATATCTGCCTTGAATGTAGGGAGTTCTGACCAAGTCACCTGCTAACTTTCAAGCATCTCCATAACTTACCAAGAAGTGAAGGATATTGTGATGCGGTTGTTCAGAGATACTGCAAAGATGTCGCAGTGGAAGGCAGAGTTATTGACCATTGGGTTCCAGCCTAGTGAGACTCTCACTGCGTTTGCTGACCAATTTATGATGGAAGCCCATTTCTTAATTGGACATAACCAGTACCCGCTCTGATGTGTGCATTGCAGAGACCTCTGCAGTGAAGCCATACCTTGAGCTTTACAACTTAAGACTCTTTTTTGGATTATGATGTACCCCTGCTAAAATCGTTCAGTTTTTGTGCTGTCTATCCACTAAATTTCCTCTGCCCAATACAGAGTAGAAACACACCGCTGCCATCGCCAGACTTTCTTACTTGGGGGAGCTCTCTTGTCCTATTCAGATTCCGCCTAGTAACCCCTGGTCTTATTATAATTTTATTTTATTTAACCGAGGCAAGCTGACCAGGGGACAGGCATTAACGAAAGAAAGAAACAAAAGAATGAAATGACATGAAACCTGAACAGGGTCAACTCTGTCAAAGAAAGTTTTTCCACCTCCAGATCGGGACTCAAATTTTTCTGGTTACATCATAGGTAAGGTTTTCGTGTTATTAGACCTACTAACTGCTAATAGCTTCCTTTGGCTGGCACCCCAATTGATGTGCAAAGGGCGGGAATCGAACCCACAACCTTCAGGTTGGTAGCCATATGCCCTTACCGACTCACCTTCCACCCCCTGGTCTTATTATAATTATACGCCTCATCCTTGGCCGAGTTACCCACAACAATTTAACTTCTGATCCAGACCTGCTTATGATAATTGTCTGCAACCCAACTACTGACCTGGGCCTAGTTATGCTGACAGCCAGTTGTCATCTATCAACTTGGCCCTGATTATGCAATTGCCAACAATCAAATTATTGGCCTGGTCCATCTTATGAGAACCAAGGGTTTGGACCCTACAGATGAAATTTTTTGAATGTGGTCATCCTGGTCACCTTTCCCAGAGTTGCCCAACTATCAGGTTCACTATGTACAGCAGGATCAAATACTACCAGTAAAGATGAAGTGGATTAGAAACGGGACTCTCTGCCTCCACTATCCCAACCCCAAACGTCCCACCTGAACCTATCATATTATATTCAGCGGAAGCCCCTCAGTATGATGACGAGTTTTTATACCAGCAGTCAGTCAGGGGAGTAAACATACTGACACGGCTGCAAGCCAAGGCCATGGCGGAAGAAGAACCTCAGGAGCACCCAAAGCTATAAGCCTGTCAAATGTTCGACCAAGTTTCCCTGAAGAGCTGGACCCAACCTCAGGTGCACCTCCCCTGAAAGGAACAAACGTCGCCCTTCTGATAGACGTTATAGTCAAAGAATACCCCAAAGTCAGTGAGGGTATTATGAGTTTCCATAGAAAAAGAGACCCTTTAGAAGTCCACGTATTAAACATTCAAAGTTCTTCTTATTCTGAATGTACATAATGTGAGATTTTTGGAGCCAAAACCCAAGTCTGTAAAATAGTAGATATGAGCGCCCCAGTCAACATAGTTTACATTAGTTGGTGGCAAAGTTAACATTAAAACCTGATGTAGATCATCAAATGACGTATGGGACTGCTGGGGCTGAAAGCACGTCTCAGAGGGAGCATATAGTGTGTTGCTCTTACATTTTGGGTTGATTATTAAAGTAGATCTGGCGATAGTGCTACCAAAAAATAACTATAACCTGTTAACTATTACTGCTTTCAAGTGACACTTCAGGGCTGTTTTTGATATGATGGAGGAGACTTTGGAGATCTTAGGGTAGTGAATCCCAATTTACTTTACCACCAACGGCTTGCCAAAATTCAGTGCACATGTGACATATCAACCTTGCATATAGCGATGAAGTGATTCCAGTTTGTTACCTTTAACTAAAGAGTAATACTTGGGCGCTCCCCAGCAAATATATCAAATATCAAGGGCTGTCGCTTAGAGCTGCTTGGCCTATATCTATCCCTTCTGGACACCAAGTATAGTAAATACTGAGTTATAGATGGAAGTGCCAGTAAGGCTCTATGGGGAAAGCATTGGGGCTTATCTTAAATTGGTTTGAGCCTCATGTGGCTCCAGGCATTATACTTCCAGGACATTGGGAGATCAACGTTTTGCTAGCAAATCTACACACAAACCATTGAAAATTCGCTGGCATCAAATAGTGGCGTACTAATACTAAAGAAGTTGAGGAGGTCCTTTATGTTCATAAGTTTGGGTCACTGGATGTACTTAATCTACCTGTCAAACCGCAGACTGGCATAATGGCAGTGGTACCACGCAAGAATTTAGTGTGGTTATTGGAAGGACAAAAGGATCAAGTGATAGCTTTATTTTAAGGATATAAGGAGATTTTTTCTGTTGATTACCATGATTTAGGGTGTGCTCAGGGAATGGTCCATCAATTGGACACTGAAAATCATCCCCCTCATCAGGTCTCAGATGATCCGCTAATATAGGGCAGCTGAGGAAGTAGTTACCAAGGAAATTGAAAAAGCTTCTGGAGCAAGGGATGCTCAAACCATTGAAGAGTTTGTGGGCTTCGCCTGTGTTAAATATCAAAAAGGAGGATAGTACAAACCAGGTAGTGATAGACTACCGGAAGCTCAACAGTATCAGCAAGAAGGACTCATACCCCTTGCTGCGGATCAACAATGTCCTGGATCAAATTGGGAGGAGCTCACTATTTCTCAGTGATGGATTTGATATCAGGCTACTGGCAACTTGAGTTTCCCATTGCAGAACAGGTGAAATGCGCCATTATCACGTCCAAGGGGCTTTTACAACTGACCCATATGCCTTAAGGGCTGTGTAACGCCCCAGCTACGTTCCAACAGACGATGGACACTATCCTTGGCAAATTGAAGCTGTCATGCATTTTAATGTACCTTGACAATATCTTGCCTTCTCCCAGACATTTTCTGAGCACCTTACCCATTTGAAGGAGGTATTCCGCCAGCTTGCCGCGGCCAACATTAAGATTAAGCCCTACAAATGCCACTTCTTCAAGGACCAACTGGAGTACCTTGGGTCTGTGGTAGACGCGACAGGGCTGAAACCTCAACTGGCCAAGGTGAAGGCTATCCAAAAATGACTCAGCTGAGCAGTAAACGCAACATACAGGTATTTTTGGATGGTGGATTATTACCAGCGCTTCATCCATAACTTCAGCTGTATTTAACGCCCGCTATTTAAGTTATTGAAATATAAGTGACATGTTTGAATGGATGGAACACTGTCAACGCTCCTTTATACACTGCGGACAGCATTAATTAATGTGCCAGTGCTACGCTACCCAAATTTTGATAAGTTATTTAGCATGCAGACGTATGAATCCCTTTCTGCAGTTGGGGCGGTTCTTTCCCAACTAGATGAGGAAGGTGAGGAGCACCCTTTTGCATACTGAAGTCATATCTTGAACTGTCATGAACGCAATTACACTGTGACTGAGCAGGAATGCATAGCAGTGATCTACATCTATACATATAAGAAATTCAGTGTATATTTGAATTGGGTAAAGTTCAAAGTTTTAATGGATCATGCATTGTTACGCTGGTTTCAGAATCTCAGATAGCCTAAGAAGCGCCTAGCCTGATGGGTTCTTAAGCTGCATGCATACAACTTCAAAATCCTCCTCTGACCCAGAGCAAAACATAAAAATGAAGATTGTTTTTAAGATTACCAGCCATTTCCAGTACGGTGGATCTCAGTGATGTAATGTATGACAAAATGCTCAGCAGCAGATATCATGAACTGCATAAGTTATAAAGGCAATAATTGAGATGCGAGCTAATGCCTTCCATTGGAACTTGGAGTTGTACAAATAGATTGGAGATTTTCCAAAGAACTTCCTGCATCCCTTAGCATGTCCTAGCATTACCATGAGCGCATATAATGCATTCAGACATGGTGGAGCACATATGATGTTGGATTGTTGTGTCCTCAGTAATTTTGGAAAAGCATGAACATTGACGTGCTTGAAACAATTTATCTGCTTCCACTAGTGCCAAGTGGTAAAGTTGTTCTGCCAGAAGACCTCGTACCAGTTAACAAAACTGCATTTTGCTTAGCATATGGTTTCCATTGATGTCATTGGCCCCCTGCTAGTGGGAGCTAACGGGTAAAAATACATTCTGGTGGTGATTAACCATATGACCAGTTGGGTTGAAGCACAGCTGATATAGGATTTGGGGTGGTCACAGTGACCAAATTTAATGGAATGCATAATCCAGCAATATGGTGCTCTCTTTGTCCTTACCAATAATAGAACCAACTTCACCTTGCACATCCTCATAAAGTTGAAAAAGCTGATGGGCATCCACGTGGTTATGATGACTCCTCATACTACCCCAAGTCCAATGGTATTGTTGAGTGAGTTAATGGGACCTTGGTGAACATACTTCAGAAATTGGTAATAAATTAACCTTCAGTTTGGAGTTCCTATCTTTCCACCGCCATTTTTGCGCACAACAATATATATTACTCAGCCATGGGGAAGAGCCCTTTCAGCTACTATATGGACGACACCCAGTACTACCTGCACTGCTATAAACCTGTGTGGAAGATATTAGCGGAATGGATCTTTAATGCTACTTGACCAACCCAACAAATATGATGATCAAGCTGCAAACCAAAGCGTAATATTTCAGCTTAGTCAAGAAGATAAAGAATCAGGCTGCTGATCATGTATGGTGTAGCAGGCTAGCTCAGTTAAAATATGGAGAGCTGGTTATATTCCATGACCAGAACGGGCTTGGTCAGAAGCACAAATTGGCCAGCATATGGATTGGTCCATTTGAAATTATTGAGAAAACAGGTGTTAGCACCTATATTATTAAAGACCCTACAAGTGGTCAGATCATTACCAAGTGATGTAAAGTTCCTTTAGGCATATAAACAATGGGAGACATAATGTCAAGACAATGGGGGTTATGTTGAGATTCTGATATTACTGAAAAATAAGCTTTAAATAGACACAGCGGATTGGCTAAAATCCGCCAACCATGTTTACAGTTTATGAATATTTGAGCACATTGGGATAAGGCAATATTGAGTCAGAAAGAATGGTTACTAATTGCCTTAATTATGGTGATAAGGAGTGTCAACACATGACAAATAATTAATGGATTGCCTTGAACTAAGGCGATAGTGAATTTAAGAATAGTATACTCTGCTGGAGCCAATAGGAATATGACAGAAATAAATAGTCTAAGCAAAATTATTGGTATTGACAAAAGTTTCTGATACTTAAGTGAGATGAGATGATTAAGAGTGGGATTAATTGTAGATAGGAAGAAGTAAGCAGAGTGGAAGGAATCCGCTATATTATTATAAATAACAGTGGTGTCGCCAGAGCTATTGCACTGTTTTTTATTAAGTTTAATAAGTTTGCCTTGAGGACTGGCAATCTTCATATCGTCCATCCATTGCTCAGTGGGCTTTACCCTGTGCTACCCTCTTGGCGTATATTACCTATATCACTAAATTTTATAACATCAACCTCATCTCTTTTATATGTAGGTTAATATAAAGCTACCAATCCAAATGGTTGGGTAGCTGCTTTTTAAATTGTCTAAACCCATATTAACACTGATTAGTCAAGCCTTTTAAACTTTTTCATCTTAAAATCTTCTTTGAACACTTTAAAAACCTTTTTACTTCTTATAAGACTCATCCTGTACACTTATACAAAAACAATATACCAGTGTGATTTAACAATACTTAATTATGTGCAACATATTAATTGGGCAATATTATCAGGTTAAATACTACATTAATAAAACTCAACCTGAAAAGGTTCTTTAGGCTTGTGTGCTTAAACAGGACCTGAGAAAATTTATTATCAATAGTCTTTGTGATGCATAACATGATGATACATCCTTTTCTACTAGTCAAAAAATCTATTGATATATACATACTAAATCTTTTTAATCATCCATCATCTTAAGATTTATTTTTACTGGTATCAGATAGTTAGTACCCTTATATAAAGCATATTTTTGCATAGTTTTCTTATATATAGATTTTCATTTATGAATTGGTTTATAAGATAACAAAAGCGTTCTGTATTTTCTTGCTATATCCTTTATAAACTGATCCTGACTTACTTTTGGATGCCAGCAATTATATTGACTTTGTGAAGATTTCTTATATAATTTTTATATTTAATTTCTAATACTTGATTTTCAAAACAGTATAAGATATAAATAAAATTCTATAAAGCCAATTTTATTTTTAAGACTATAAAAATTAATTTGTCTTTATTTTGTGACAACTTGAGTGATTAGTCTAGCTATTTAGAGTTACTGGCAAGATCTTTGGCTGTTCTATCCACATAGCAAACTCTTCTATCTGAGTGGCAAATAAGGAAAGATATGAAAGTATGTTAGAACTCTAACTGCACCAAAAACATGCTACAGCCTTCTTTTCAGATTTATACCATCTTAAGTGATTGCTCCATTAATCAAGTTAGCACTCAGAACCATAGTTGTTTATTTAGATAAGCTTTAAATTTAAATTTAAGTTTTCAAATTTTATTGAGGTGGGCTGACCTGAGGACAATACCACACCGATTAAGGGGAATTGAAGAAAATTTGAAAGGAGGATAAAAACCAGAAAACCCCCATGTGCAATGTATGATAGACCAGGAATTCCATGGACCGTCTTACTATTTGCTATCTCAGTTCAGGGCATTGGTGTGCAACTCCAACACAGTCATATTTGTCCCCTACCCAAAGTTCATCTACCAGTATTGAACTTGGGGAGGCAGTGGTAGTGAGTCCATATTCTACCACTGGAGTATCCTCCCCTTTACTTAGATAAACTTTCAAACATGCAATATCTAATTTAACATTGGAGTCTCTTGTGATTTAAAAGGCCCTCTGAATCCTTATTGTGCCATGTATACAAGAACATCTTAAAAAATTTACCACTCAAAAACTTTCTACCTAATGCAACCCTTTAAAATCTGTAACCTCTAATCCTTTTTTAGCTTTGCATTTATTTTATAGATATGATTTTAATATTGACCTTACATGGTTGAGACATTTTCTCCAATATATCTTCAAATTGAATCAGGCATCTCATTGGCCCACACTAAATATGCTAAAATCCTATTATGGTAGCAAGATATCTCGCTATTTTATTCTATTGATGTTTCCATATCCCTACATTAATCGTTCAGGGCTCATATTAAATAATTAATCAAGGTCTATAGTTACTAAGCTGAATCATTAGATATAAGAGTATCAAACGCTTCAAAGCCAAGGTCACTGGTCTCCCTATAATCCATTACATATGCATAAAACAAGAATTCACATGGCAACCTATTTTATATGTTTCTAGTTTGATTGTAAATCATGTAACAGAAATTAGGTCATGAGAAAATATGATATGAAGAGTTATTCAACACAAGTAAAAAAGTATAATACCTTGAAAAAAAAATTTAAACTGTTAGGTTTACACTGTATTCTTCCAGTGTTATTGTATAAAATGTATTTCTGCGCTTCTTATACTAAAATATACAGTAATTTTGCCTAGATATACAAAGACGTATGTAACTAAATCTTATTTAACAATTTGACAAAGCCCATACTGCAAAAGACCACTTTAAAATGGTGAAAATTTGACATTGACTAATAACAAGAGATCAGCCCAAAAGTCCTTATTCACTAATAACTAATAAAATAATATAGATTATGATTAACACCTTTTGGTGCACTGATGTCAGTATATCAGTAATCAGATTATCATTTAATATACACTCAAGGCACATCAACTCATATTGGTAACTAAGCTTTTGAATTGTACTCACTACTGCGCCTATGTTAATCCATTGTATAAATTATCTCTAATAACCATTAGCAAACTCACATCATTATACACTGTATTTGTCCAAGTCAAACTTATTTAATTTTAATCTATAGCTAATAGCACTGAGCCTTTCATAACCTATCATAATTACCCAGACTTTGGAATTCATACTGCGAACAATTTGACATCATTTTGACATTCTTAGTTAAGTTCCAGAATATATTAAGGCATTGAGAACTCCGCGGTATCCTTAGAAGTTCTTGTATGACCCATGTAGTAAATAGCCAGGAGATGGACAGTCTGTAGGGGCTTAAAACGAATTCTAAATTAAGCGAGTTTATTCTGAGCAGTGGAATGACTTTTACAAATGATCTAGTTTACCCCTCGCAGTATGTCTAAAATACTAAAAAATAAGTGCTAAAATGATAAATCAAATCCTAAAAAATTAAAATGCAACTGGGATACAGTGTTTATAAAAAAAGCTAATAAAGAGGTTATATAACTTTATAATTATAGTTTGAACATTACCCTGTCTTCATACAAAGGTACCAAGCTGTATTCATCTAAACTTTTCTATACTTATATAACCTATGCCATGACACCTATTTATAACAAGCGTAATACCAATTTTTATCCTTTCAACAAACTTTAAGTAAGCTTTCACTAATACACTAATATATATTTCATCATAGCCTTTAGAATGTAAGTATACCTATTCAAATGATTCTAGATTCCCAAGCATTTATAATAAAAAATAGCATATGAGATTATCTAAATTTTAAAAAATGTTCATTTTATCTGCCTACGTCTTAATAGATTACTAATTCAAGTTCACCCACAACAAATTTACTATCCTTTACCAATTATAAAAATTACAACTAAAGAAAATGTAAGTTATTTAAAGAGATGCTTATGGAATTCATGCAACATTGTCAAACACCGTTTTTGATTTCTTGATTGCCTCTTTAATTAAATGTCAGTTATAGTACTATACACCTTTTTTGGTCTATAGTTGAGACACCATCAAAACTTTATAACCTAACAACATATCCTACTATGAATGTTGCTGTATCTGACTTTCTAAGGATTACAACTCAATACTTGTATAGATTTCAGACCCTCTCAATCAAATAAAGAATTTGGCACCCTTTTTTCTTTACAGATTATAATAAAATCCTTTTATATCTCTGAACTTTAGATAAGCAATATTATTTAAGTATAAGCGGCTAGTATGCTTGCTTAGGTGTATTTTTGTTTTATCTAGGTCTTTTTTAGCTATAAAGAAGAGTATATATAAAATGAAAGTATCTACTCTCTATGAGACCTAAATATCTTACATGGAACTAAAGGCTTAGTGGGTGAGACAGATTTAAGGTTCTACGCTTTAATGCTATAAATTCTAACAGAGAAATCTAAGATGCACGATTCTAAAAACTTTTGGTAAAGTTATTTGTAGTTTAGATTGAATTTAGCAGAAATGTAAATAATAAAAAAGGGTCATATAAACAATCACAAGGCAATCTACCATTATCTTTAACATATTAATGTAATAGTTTAAGCTTTACAGATTTATTTATAACCAAGTAAAAGTTAACCCTGCAAGAAACAGCTGCGCTTATATACCAGTTGTATCTTCTCACACATGTAATCACAAACTAAAGTGTACTGTTTGTTATAACAGGTTCAAACCCCGTTATAGCTAGTAGAAAACATTGTTTCACCTTCTTATCTTACCATTATTATAGTAATGTTATGTAGTTAAATAAAAGGAAGATTGTGGTAGTTGTCATGTGAGGTGATTCCTTCTACTGCTGAAACTCCTTTTAAAGTATAATTAAGCGTCTCTGTAACCACAAGCAGAAGGTGGGGTACTAAAAGCCATTACTATTTTATATACATATGAGCTAGGACAAACTCATAGTTTCCCCATCCCTGTTTTTCATCACTAAATAATGATATAAGATTAGAAAAAAATGATGATGTGTTTGAGAGGTTAGGATTCTCAACACTAAATTTTTTAAAATAAAAAAGTAAACAGTAATTTTAGCTGCAAAAATCATCAATAAACATAGTCATATTTAAGCTTTTAACCTCATTTTTAGTTAATATATAAACTTACATGAAGCTACAATCTTACATAGTTGATACTAAAATAAATAAAATATAAAAGAAGGCGAGGAATATGTTAACACTAAAACTATAATCATCAGATTTATGTCATTAGTAAAAATATGTAAGATAAGTTTATCAAGGTGTTTTTAGAATTTTTTGCCGTTAAAAATATTGCAGAGTACATTTGTAGAATTACTTGTAGAATTAATAAAGTATAACTATGTAACAACATACATAGAAATTAAATCATATATAATGCCTTTGTTAGGGAGGGTACCCAATGGTAGAGTATGTACTCACTACCTTTGTCACCCCAAGTTCAATCCTGGTGGAATAATTTTGAATAGGAGACAATTATGACTGTGTTGCGTTGCGCACCAATTCCCCAAACTGAGATAGCAAATAGCAAAGGTGGTCCATGGAGTTCCTGGCCTATCATACGCTGTGCATGGGTTTTCCACTTTTTATCCTCCTTTCCCATTTTTCTTTGATTCCCTTAATTGGTGTGGTATCATTTTCAGATCAGCCCACCTAAAATAAAATATAATTTTTTAAACATATAAGACCTTAGCTCTAGTTTATCTGCAATAGGTGAACATTGAAATGTATTTGGAGTTATCACTGTTTTAGAATTAAAGTTTTAGATTACAGTAAGCAATCTGTTTATAGTATATCATGATCTAACTTCTCTTTTTTTAGCACTAGGTGGTCCAACATGATATAACTTCTCAAAGTTCTAGATATACTAGTTGTTGTATAATTGACAATAAGCTATTTGCTTATATTAATTAAAAGGATTTATTACTAGATAAATGCAACAACTAAAACCATAATGTTTTACTCAAGATAAAAGAAGTATAACTGAAGCATGCTAATAAAAGATGATAACATTTATATGGAGAAGTACAAAGTATAGTATAATATATAGCTTAAAACAATAATTGAAAAACTGAGAAAAGCAATACCATCTGCTTTGTTCTATATTTTTATCTAATGCTATAGCTTATCACAAAGGTAAAAGCTGTATAACTATTTATTATTACTCTCAACAAAAACTTCAAAAAACAAGGAGTAATGTGATAAAACATAGTTTCAATATACTTGCATCAAAACTTTTCTTTCCACTAAACATCACATTTGAGTGATTTTGATTAAAAGTAATCATTAATTTTCCATCGCCACCTACACAGCATCAGTTTTCCATTTATGTCTGCGAATACACCACCTGCTGCCTCAGTATGTGGCAGCGGTGCCCCACCTGATAGCGTTTTCAGCCCTGCAGGAAAATGCATGCAGACTGGCTCATCCAGCCCACCTAATGCATTGGGCCAATTTTTCTCCAAAGGGCTTATTATTACACTTAGCACGATTCCACCCAACCTGCCCCCAACCCTTGCCCTACCCCAATCTAATATTTGCTTTTGCCTACACGTCAAATATGGATGTCTCTTCCTATATGCCAACAAAGTGATAATTGAGCTAGCAACGGCCATGTTTTCACCAGCTAGGTTTATTGACTTCCACCCTTACAGGGTCTATTTTGATATAGGATTTCCCACTGAAGAAGACGCATCCACTCCAGCAGCTATGCCATTAATTTTTAAAAACACAACCATTTCCACCACCCATACATGCCTCCCCAGTGATACCACATTTGTGGTAACCTTTGAAAACCTTCCTTCACACCTTCCCCTTCAAACATTCTATGAAGGATTGATGACATAGCTTTCCAAATATGGCACAGACCCTATCCTCCACTTCCTTGTCCCAAGCGGTGCTGAACAATTAGTGGCACCACGGGCAATGGCCACCATTACTCCCCACCAGACAACCATAGTCCAGCACCTCCCACCATGTGCTTATATCCCATCTGCACCAGATCACTTCTTTTGGGCTTGCACTGATAATGGCCACACAGTTTGCCCCTCTGCCATGAGTTGGACCACTCAAAAAAGGCCTGTCACCATAGTTCAAAAAATGTGGAAATCGCCAAGCCCAATGTGAAGCCACACAAACAGCACTCAAGTGGGAATTTTGGCTGCCTTACTCCCTCCATCTGAACGTTTGAGAAATCAGCAAACCTTTACAACCAAAACCCAAGCTGACCAAATTTCTCACAATATACCCAATCAGGCGCAGGTTTGGACCCAAATATAAAACAACCAATTTCCCACCCCAAAACTTACCCAATCACAGCCACGTCTCTCTGAATCAATAATACTCAACCAAAATTCCTGGGACTTATTGGATGAAATAACCAAATCTGGTGAAATTCTCCCACCTCCAGACTTACCAATTAATTTAGAATTATAATTGCCTTCAGATTTTGATGCCCCATTCCCGCCCAAAAAATATATCCCCAAACCCACTGTTACCACATTCTTGAGTAACCATCAACTTGCTGGGGTTGCAGTGGTCTCTCCTTATAGTTGCCATCTCCGAGCAGTCGAGTCACTCTTAGTTGCTTAATTTAACAAAGGGCTACATTTATCTGAATTCCCTGCTGATTTCCCTGGGGTTGCAAAAAGGGAAAATGATTAATTAATTGAAACTGCCACCTCTGCTGTCAAGCATGTGGCTGCATTAGCAGAATTTTCCCCCACCACACATATCACCAGAGCCAATATTACAAATTTTAGCCAGTTTCATGACACATGCATACAAGCTGAACACCATGTTGCCAAACTCCTGGAGGCTTTGCTCCATGCTCAGATTGTTACTAAAGATCTTAACAGCTATCTTTTTCACCTCAATCCACATCCTGCAGATGCCCCAACCACCTTGCTCTTAGCTATGATCCGCCTCTTCAATGGTGAAGATGAAATTAATAATCCGCCTGATACCCCTCCTTCTCCAAAATGGTGGGATAAGCGGTTCACTGCTGCTACACCTGGTAGCTTATTTTCCTTTTGTTTTGGTGTCTCGCCACACATTTTAGGGCTTTTGGTTTGTGTTTTCAATTTGCTTATTATGTTTTGTATTGATAATTTCCAACCCCTGGTTGGCTTACCTCAAATAAAATTTAAAAATTTAAAAATTCAGATTATTATACTTGCATCTGCTCAAAATAAAGATACTCTTTAAAAGAGTCTGTTGTTTCTAGATTCACTTATGACAATAGCAAGAATAGAAATTGTACCCTACTTTAGAACTACTACAATATCTCCTAGATTATATTTTATTAATCATTTATCACAGAAAATATATGTTATCAACTTTACTAGGCTAATCATGGTTTTAGTTTAACTACTTTATGAAATTCAGGTTTCCATGTATATATCACATGTTTATACACTGTATACTTTCTAAAAATTAAAATAACTGCTTAGTGCTAATTTAGCATAGTACCCAATAAAATCGTTTAGTAATATTTATAGTGCTATCTGTTGTGAAAGGCTGAATTTGAGTCAGTTTAGAAAATATTAAATTTTACCTGAAACTCCCTCTAAACTTTGGAAGATGTTTATTGATGAAACTTTGAATTGGACCATTGTCCAAAAGATTCAAAGGGCCAAAGTGGCGCTAAAACACACCAGCAGAGTAGAATGGAGTCCTCTCCTCCTTGATCAAAGGCTTCATCTCCTTTGGGACTTTGAGAAGATTTCTAATTACATTGTTGATACCCACACCAAGACTGCGCCCCTTAAAACTATAAATAAATAAATAAATCGTTTGACTGAAAGTGTACACTGTTTGCTACACTGTCACAGTTGCAAATTATACAATTTACTACATTAAGGCTCTGCCAAAATCCCAGGACAAACATTATAAGGACTGCTGGCCCTTTCTGTTTCGCCTTCATAGGCGTACCAACCCCCTAAAAGTTCAAGTCCACCCACCAACCCATCAGGCCAACAACTTTGCCTTAGCATTATTGACTCCTTTTGGTCTACACCGGTGGTCAGCAGCCCCACCCAGGTGGCCTGACCCCTTTCTCCTTCTCCCTTATGACTAATCTTTAGCCTCTCTTGGGTGTGCACTGGCAAGTCTATCTCCCATCCTGGGGCCATGGCTCCATAGCTACACCACCCTCATGTCTGAAGGCCATCAGCTCATATTTGTTGTCTGGTTGACCATGTTCTCAGTAGGGGGTTTCTTGTAGAACTGGGGTATGGGAGCTGGCAGCTTAAGCCACTCCAGGCTCATTACACCGCACCTGCCTTGTAGATCTCCTGTCCCATCTTCTATCACCAAGCCGCAATCATTACTGCAACAATAAAAAGATGGGAGCAAGAGAGACCTTTATTATGTGGAAATGATAACTATTTATACTAGGCTATTTCACCTATAAAACCCTTTGACATCTATTACTGGAACTTCATCCAATTTTCATCTTTCTGCTAAGTCTCATTACCTCAAAAATATTCTTCCCAAATGGCAAATATCACTTCAGCGCATCCTCAGCTTCAGTTGCTGTTACGTCATAGATATATTACTATTATATAATCTCAAAGATCCTCGGCCTTCAGTCATCAGTATTCAGAATCATAGGAGGCGGAATCTCTCTTGTTCACTCTCTTAATGGAAACCTTGACATCCACTGGAGTTATGAATATCCTCAGCATAAATTTCCAGTTAATAATAAAAATATCTAATTGAATCATCCTTAGCATTAGTCGCCAATGATCCCAATTACTTGTGCTGAATTAGGCATTCTGTCAATAACACATTATCAATTAACATATAATTGTCCTAGGCATAAGTTGTTAGTAAATTCTCCTGAAATTAATATTAACTAAAATGATTATCCTCAGCTCATTGTTGCCTGCAATTGATAAAATACTTTGCTGTCAGGGATTGGCCCTAACAAATCCAGACTTGGCGGAATCATTATAATATCTTGACATAATCCAATGAAGAACATAAATTGATCATTTATAATTGAATTTCTTTGAAACATGGTAATTGGTAATTCAACCAAGATCAACTAATATCACCCCTAATTTTGATGAATATGTGAGGAATCCATTTGGTTATTTTTTTAAATTTCCCCCTTAAACAGATGGTATTCCTCCAGAGCTAGTCCACCTACTTGATGGGCCAAGACTACCTCAGCGCCCCTCCTCCAAGAGGTTCAGGAACTACACCAGTGGCTTTTCGCCACCTCCTAACCATACCTCTAACTACTCAAGCAGCAGATCAGGTGAGCTCACTGAAGTGAGCACCAATGTCACAAAGTTTGCAATTCGCTGCATCAAGGCTCTGCCAGTGTGCCAGACCAAACAATATGAGGACTATGGACCCTTTCTGTTTCGCCTTTATAGGCATATCAACCCCCTACAACTCCAAATCCAACTCACCAATCCAGAAGACTGACAACTACGCCTTAGCATCATTGGCCCCTTTTGGGAGTGCACTTGTGTTCCTCACCTCCTTCCTGGGTGTCCCGACTCCTTACTCCTTCTTCATAGTGACCAATCGCCACTCCTCTTGGGTGTGCACTAACAAGGTCATCCCCCATCCTGGGGCCATGGCTCCCATGCTACACCACCCTCATGGCTGACGGCCATCAGCTCATTGTTGTAGGTGGCAAGTTGGCTAGGTTCCTTTTGGGGTTTCTTATAGGGCTGAGGTATGGGAGCTGTCAGCATCAGCCGCTTTAGGCTCATTACACAGCACCTGCCTTGGGGATCTCCTGTTTCATCTTCTACCAACAAGCCTCAATCACTACTGCAATATTACAAAGATGGGCTCAAGAGAGATCTTTATTATGAGGAAACTACAACAAATTATACTAGGGTAATTCACCTATAAAAGCCCATCGACTTCTAATGCTTGAACCTCATCCAATTTTCATCCTTCTGCTAAGCCTCATTTCCTCAAAATCATCCTTCCCAAATGCCAAATAATAATTCGACGCATCCTCAGCATCAGTTGCTAGTACATCATATATAAATTTATATTATATATTCTCAAATATTCTCAACTTTCATTCATCAGTATTCAGAATCATAGGTGGAAGAATCTCCCTTGCTCACTCTCTTAATGGAAACCTTGGTATTCCACTGGAAACATGAGTATCCTCAGAATAAGTTTACAGTCAATTATTAAATAATATCTGATTTTAATCATCCTTGGAATTAGTTGCCAGTTATTTAATACCCAACTTTTTATTGTTCTTTCCATTAATAACCCTTAAACAAATAATTATTTGATTTATCCTTGGATTAAGTTTCCAGTAAAAACTTTTAATTTAATAATGGATAAATGATTATCAGCTCCTAGTCACTTATGATCAATACAATAATTTGCTGTCAAGGATTGGCCCTGACAAATCCAGACTTGGAGGAATCATCAAGATAGATTGAACCACCCTAATGGGGAGCACAAATCAGTTATTTATCATCACGTATCATCTGAACGCAGTAATTAGTCATTCTGCCCAGATCAACTAATGTCACCATAAATTTGATGATTATGGGAGGAATCTGTCTGGTTAATTTTCTGGCTGTCGCACCTTAAATCACTGTCAAAGTCATTAATTCATTTGAAGAAATATCGCATTAGGATGAGCACTAGATAGTGCCCTGTAGTTTTCTCTTTCACCGCTTCCACCACTCCTCTCCAGAATCGCTCATCTGCAGCCATGCCCAAATTTGAATGGGGCTCAATTCTCCCACCCCCAACCTCAGCAAAATCTGGCGTGGCTTCCAAAGCTGCAGATAATCAAAAAATTAAAAATTGTAAAAATTAGGTTATTTTAAGCAATTTGAGCCAATGGCTGAAACAGTTTCAGATGAGATGCCATGGTTGACAGTTCATGGCCAATCAGGGGTGGCCAACCTGCTAACTCCGGTGGCTGGTCTAGCACTAGCTAATCAAATCCTTTTGAGTGTCTTGATTGGATTGATAATAGCAACTGGATGTACAATGTTAAAACCAGATTTTGCTTTGGAGGAATTCTTTGTTGATCCTCCCAAATTGCACCCCCGCCATTTTCTCCCTAAGAATGGCTATCCATTATATAAGAATATATGTAAAATGGCAGTTGAAGCTGCTGCTGATCTTGCCAACACACTACTCCGCATGCAACTCCATGGGGTGATGGAACCCCTGGTTGAGGGTATTCCTATCCCCAATTTCACCTAATATTTTTGAGGAAGATGCAAAATATGAAATTGAGGAGCTCGCTTTTGGTGCAAGCCACACTTGCTTTGATGCGGCAAAAAATTTCTTTTTTTGACCCCAATTATCCCCAAACCCACCAGCCATTAAGTCATTTGCTTGTGTGCCAGCTATCATCACTTTTGCTGAGCATCAGCTTGCTCAATATGTTGAAGCAATGGATACTGCAGGCCTCATAATTTAGAAAAACCCCAACTATACCTCCTTATGCCACATGCCGCTGATGCAACTTCTATTATATCTACCATGGTCCACCAACTAAAGCGATCACCAGACAAAAGTTCCCCCAATACTTCCTCATCATCTGATATGGCTTCCTAGGCTGATAACTTAAGGGCTATATTAGAAACTCTTTATATGACAATCCCTTTGTTTGGCTCATTTGCAAATAAAGTTGCATGGTGGCTCCTACTTTTGGGTTGGGCAACACTAGTGCTAAAAAAGATGAACAGTGGAGCTAATTTGACTCATAAGCATTTTTCTTTCAAATAAACTGGCATAAAATGTGAATTTTTCCATAATTGGTGCTTCATTTCCAGGATCTTCTGAGGCAAACAAGCAAAGACATACCTTCCCAAAGATGGATTGTCAAGAAATTGATATGACTGGATAACAAGCCATATATCAAGTGAATTGTATTTATGAGTCAAAGTGAGCCTTGAGATTGAACATAAAACTATGTTGATGTGAGGCGAATCAATTAAGTATTCATAGGTTGGTGAATCAAGGGAATTACGCCAGAGCCTTGATGATAGAACGAAACCTCTAAAATGGTATCAAATAGAGAATTACTAAGTGGAAAGGTCAAAACTGATTAAAATCAAGGATTGAGAGTTGAGCGTGGGAATAAAAAAAGATGGTTTATAAAAGAAGAAGGAAGAGAAAAGGGTTTAGTGGATATAGTCCGTTATTATATATATTGAATAGACTGGTTTTACAGAAGGTCAATAGCTCCTTATTTATGATACTTTACTATTATTTTTTGTGGACCAGTGTTCAAAATTATGCTCGTCTGTTGCTCAGTGGGTTTTACCCTGTGCAACAAGCTCAGCGGATTCAACCTAAACCACCAAAAGTAAACAGTGGTGCTCACTACAGGAGGCCATTAATCAACTTATTATAAAGTTTCATATTCGCCAAGCAATGGCGAGACCTGGTCCTTAATGAGCACTACCCCAGTTATTGATTTATCTCAATACGCGGAGCTGAAACTACCTTGTATACACTACTTCAGGCTCAGAAAATGCTTTTCTTAAGGAACAAGAGTATAAAGGATTGGTTTGACAAGGCCTTTCACCAACTGCTCCTGTTGGGTTGTCAATACAACCAACTTGCTGACCTCTTGGATGACACTACAGAACGGTTATACTGTGCTGAGTGTAAATGGAATAGTAGTGATGGAGATGGAGGGGTATGCATTGACAAGCTGCCCCCCATTTAACCGTGATGGAAACATACCCAGATTTTTTAAGCGGTTTGAATTTGCAGTAGAAGTGGATTCCTACTGGCAGAAAGCTAAACTGTTTTATATGCTCTAAATGTAGAGAGTGCTGACCAAGTCCCATGTTACCCTAATAGTAGTACTATAATATATCAAGAGGTGAAGTAGACCGTGATCTGCCTGTTTGGGAAAGTGGCAAAAATGGCGCGGCACAAGGCAGAGTTTTTGACATTACAGTATAAAAATAAACGAGTCCTTGGTAGACTTTGCGGAGCAGTTTATGGATGAGGCTCATGTGTTGGTGGGAGAAAATATATTAACAAATGAGGAGGTGGGCATAGCGATAATGGCATCTGTTAAGCCATATCAAAAACTGTATAATGCTATGTCTTATATTCTTTGAGATGACGTGAAGTTACTAAAGATTATCAGTCATTTACGCCGTTTATCTATCACTTTTAATACTCCCAATGTGGAATGGAAAGCTCCTGAAGCCCCTACTAAATCCCCATCAGTAAATAAGCACCAACGACTTGGGTATAATCCGTTGGTTTATCCTTGTCCAATTAACGCTCTGGTGGGTTCTTTCCGTAGCCATTATTCTCAATCAGCTTGCCCTCGGTCAAACAACAATCCATCATTTAATTTCTGACCCAGACCTGTGGGCGTGATACAGTGAAATTGCCATTTACAAATGCTTGTTTCTAATGTGGCCAAAAAGGCCATTATGAAGCTAGCTGTCCGCGCAATCTGAATGTCCATGAAGTACCAGTTTCCCTGAACAAACAGGGAATAGGTCAAGTGGATTAGAGACGAAATGTTTTACTTCCACTAATTCATACTAACTTCCCTGATGATTCCCACAAGTCGCTTTGTGTTGGTCCCAGTACACACCCTGATGATTTATTATATCAACAAATCCCCTATCATATTGGCCTCAAACTGAGGGAGAGACCCCAATAATGTAGACTCGGAGTTTTGCCAAGATGTGCAAAAGCAGTACGCCTGGCAAATCCTTGAGCGGAATATTACAGTTGAAGGAGGACCTTCAACAAATGTTGCAACCCTAGTGGTGGTGAAGTGTGGCAATCATAGTAGAGAAAATTTCTCAGGAATATCCTCATGTTGGCGCTGGTATATGCCACTTTTCTGGATAACCAAAAGCTCTTGGATGTTCATATAATATATACTCTAATGGTTCCTCTTATTTGGAATGTACATACTGTGATATTTTTATACAATATATCAAGATCCCAGCTATTATAGATACTGGCGCTCCTATCAATATTTTATCCACCAATCTTATGGCTAAGCTTTCGCATAGCCTGATGTGGAACACCAAGTAGTGTATGGGACCGCAGGGACACAGAGAACTGTGTCAGAGGGTGCATACAACGCGTTGCCTTTGAGGGTCAAGTCAGTTTGCGCATCCGCTCCTGCTGTGGTTTTGCCTAATAATAACTACAAACATGTTGATTGGCGCTGCATTCATGTGGCAATTTGGGGCCATGGTCAATATGGCGGAAGAAACCATCAGTATCCTAAGACAACAGATCCCCATTTACTTTACCTCCAGCGGAGTCCCAGTGGACCAATCTTCTCCAGTCAGATCAATCTAGTGTATAGTAGTGGGGTATTTCCTGTTTGATATTGGTGGATGAAGCGGAGGACCAGAGCTCTTCCTAGCCAGATTTATGAGTACAGTGGTATTCCACTATGAGCAGCGAGCTCTTTAAGCATACCTTCTGGACTACAGATCATAATAGGGACAGAGCTCAAAATAGATGTACCTGAAGAGCTATATAGGGAAATTGTGGGGCCCTACTATCAATTGTGTCTTGAAACCCAGTGGCTCAGAAGCTAAGTGTTACCAGGACATGATGAAGTAAAGGTATTGCTAGCAAACCTACAGAAGAAGTCTATGACGGTTCAAAGGCACCAAGTGGTGGCTTATTTACACTTGACTCCTATTGATGAAGTCCGCCATATTCATGATTTTGGGTCTTGGGAAAACTTCACCCTACCTGTAAAAACCTCATTTGGCGTAATGACAGTGGTTCCTCAGGTAGCTCTGACTGGTTTGTCAAAGGAACAGAAAGATAGGGTGATGGGCTGTTTGAAAAATACCAAGATATCTTTGCTTCCAATGATCACAATTTGGGATGTGCATGTGGGGTGATTCATCAGGTAGACATGGGGGACCACCCTCCCATTTGGTCATGCCCTTCTGGAGTTCCAAGGCTGCAGAGGAAGTAGTCTCCAATTAGGTAGACAAGTATATTGAGGAGGGGATGTTAGAGCCGTCCAAGAGTCCGTGGGCATCACCAATGCTAATTGTTAAGAAAAAGGATGGCACAAACTGGTTGGTCATTGACTACTGGAAGCTTAATAGCGTCACAAAGAAGAATTACTATCTTCTCCCAAGGATTGATGACGATTTAGATCAGCTGGGTTGCGCTAACTACTTCTCAGACATGAACTTGATACCGAGGTACTGACATATTGATTTGCCAACAGCAGAACGTGAGAAATGAGATATAATTTTTGAAGGGGTTGTTCCAGCCTACATATAAGCCACAGCGTTTTTGAAACACCCTGGCTTCGTTTCAGCATGCTATGGATATGATCTTGGGTGACCTGAAGCTGTCCTGCGCTATAGTCTACCTCAATGTTATCAATGTTTTCATGGATGTTCACAGAGCATCTTAACCACTTAGAACAAGTGCTCCGCCAACTTGCTGATGCTAGCATCAAGATCAAGCCTCGGAAGTGCCATTTTTAAGGAACAATTGGAATACCTTGGGTTTGTGGTGGACTCAAAAAAGCTTAAAACGCAGCCAGTGAGGGTGGAAGCTATATGTAAGATGACTCAGTCAGGTAAATGTGTGAGATATCCGAGTGTTTTTGGGGATGATCAATTAATACCAGTGGTTCATTCATAACTTCAGCTGTATTGGGACACCACTCTTTTTATTTATTAAAGAAGATCGCCTTGTTTAAATAGACGGACCAATGTCAAAATGCTTTTGATGACCTGCAGACTGCAAGGCTAGTGCACCTGTTTTGCAATACTCTAATTTTGATAAAAAATTTATTGTAAAAACAGATGCTTCCCTTTCAGCTGTAGGAGCCATGCTATACAAAAAGATGATGAAGGTGTGGAGAACCCTGTTGCATTTTGCAGCTGAAGCCTAAATTGTCATGTACGTAGTTGCATCGTGACTGAGTGGGAGTGCTTGGTGGTGATATATGCTTATAAACAGTTCTGGGTATACCTCCACAGGGTGAAATAAAAGTGGTAACTGATCATGACTCCTTGCGTTGGCTGCAGAATCTTCAGGAACCTAAAGGATGGCTTTCACGATGGTCCTTGAAGCTATAAACTTATGACTTTGAGATCATACACTGGCCAGGGGAGAAACATCAGAATGCAGACTGTCTCTCATAATTACAAATGGTTGCATTAAAGCAAATTTGGCCAGCATCATGTATGAGAAGATGATTTTGAGCATATATTTCCATGATCTGCCACAGGTGATTAAAGTGCCAGATGGGCTCAGAAGAGTTACCTTTTTGTGCAATGGGTAATTATATAAGCAAATTGTAGAATTGACGCTGAGCTTCCTAAAACCCTCCGCTAGGCCATCAATTATCTTGGATGCACATAGGGCGGTAGGTCATATAGGGCTGCAGAAAAATGCTGAAGTTCTTGCGACCCCATTATTATTGGTAGAGAATCCACTAAAATGTGCTTTAGATGGTTGCTTTGTTGCTACCAGTGACAGGTGGAGAAATCTTTCCACAAGAAGTCTGCCTACTAGCTGGTTAAGCCTCATTTCGCATATCATACTGTTTCTCTTGATATGGTGTAAGTCTCGGGGAACGCCCTTTGGCCCTTGATTGGGTCATCTTCCTGTTCCCAAATAAAAAGATACTGAAGAGGATGATGGTACCTCTCATCACTCAGGGCGATCTCGCTCACATAGTAGATGAGTGATGGGTGACAGCCCTTCTGCTTCAGATCCCACCCCCTAATACCCACAATCACCTCAGCAGAACTGTTGTGGGGAATTAGTGAAATCTGTTCCAAGATTACCAAATTTAAATTGGTCAGATCTAACTTGGGTGGTAATCTGGCAGATGGCCAAAATATGAATGGCTACAAAAGCATGAAGAATGAGATATTGGTTGGGACCATCTAGTACTAAAAAAAGAATGAGATATTGGCTGGATCGCCCGATGACTCCAAATTGGTCACTAAACCAGTAGAACAAATATCAGGCACATCAATGAGGGTTTAAGCCCTCTGATAGTAATTTGGGCGTTGCAGCCGATATGCTGCTATTGACTGAACAAATGGTTAAACAACTGAGTGCGGGCGGGTTGGCTGTCCTGAACACGTTCCCAACCAAATGGATCCATCCCTATATGGGATGGCCTTGGGGGATTCCCGTCGCTCTTCAGGCCAAACGCCGTCATGCTAACCATCAGAAACGTAGTCAAGCTTTGGTTCAGATGTTTGAGGTCAAACTGACAGAGACTCAGCCCACCGCCAAATTTTGTGATGTCAGTTCCCAAAGAATAAACCCGCCCATTCCTGAACAATTCGCCAGTTAGGTCAAATTTTTTGGGACCTGCCCCCATCCTGTTACTCCCAATTGACCACTATTTAATCAGTTGCATGGCACTGGGAAAACTGTTGGTCGATTTTCTTACTTTCCTTTCCAAATAAAAAATTTTATAAAAGCCCAAATTTTTATTTCCCTTTCTGACCACGTCCCAGATGGCATTTCCCTGGTGGCCCGTTGGCCTGCACTCCAGGTGAGCTTTACCAGTTCTTCTGGTCACTATGGCTCCCTCCATCATCAATTGGGTTCAGCAAGTCCGATATTTTTGGCTCTAAAACCATGTTCTCACAAACTTCCAGCAGCAATACATGGGGATCTTATGGCCTTATGTCCATCAATGGAAAGAAAGCATCCATCTCCTTGTCACCCCCCAATGAGATGGCCTCACATGCCAAGAATCTTGTTAAGACTATCACAGTAATTCCGCCTCCTGCAGCCAGACCAGCTAAGTGGGGAATTAACTCAGTGTGGTTTGTCGTCAGGATACTCCTCACCTTGTTTTTGCACCACCACTTCATGGTTTCATGTTTCCCAGCTCCATATCAAGTTTTATGGTCGGCAATGCCTCTGGCATTCTAGCTTACCTTTTGGGTGCTCATACATCCCAACTGGCAGGCTGGTCTAAACTTCTTCTGCCATTTCCATGACATTTGGTGGGGCCTCTGCCAACTGGCGCGAACTGCTCTAAGTATATAGTAGTAGCAATTGATCATTTGACAAGATGGGTGTAAGCAAGAGCAATCAATGATTTGGGGGCTGTCACCACCACCAAGTTTATCATAGAGTGTGTCATACAGCAACATGGCTGTCTGAATTATATCCTCATGGATGACAAAACTAATTTCACGCTGCATATCCTGCCCAAGTTGAACAGATTGATGAGAATCCAAGGGGTCTTGACTACACCCTACCACCCAAATCTAATGGAATGGTGGAACAGGTCAACGGAACATTGGTAAACATTCTTTGCAAGCTTGTAAGGGATTGGTCCTTTAAATGGAGTACTTTCCTATCCACCGCCATCTTTGCATATAATATCAGCCACCACTTGTCAACTGTCAAGAGTTCTTTCCAATTACTCTATGGTAGACATCTGGCTTTGCCCGCATTGCTTTACTCCTGTGTGGAGAACAATGGCGGAGTAGGACCACAACATTATCTGCCCAATTTAATGGATACGCTGATAAAGCTACAAACAGAAGCTTATTCTACCAGCTTAGCTAAAAAGATTATGATCAGGCGGCTGATCTAAGTAGACGTAGTGGAATCCCACAGTTCTCTGTAGGAGATCATGTCTTGTTCTATGACCAAAATGGATTTGGAAGGAAGAACAATCTTACTGACTTTTGGACCAGACCGTTTGAATAATTGAGAAGACTGATATCAATGCCTTCACCATTAAGGAACCCACAGGTGGTCAGATTATCAACCAAGTTCACGTGAAGTTCCTCCAAGCATATAAGCAATAGTAGCTTATTTTCTAGTCAAGTGGAGGGAGTAATGTCAAGAAATTGGTATGAATAGATGATAAGCTATATATCTGGCAGCTCAAAATTTATGAGTCATGATGAGCCTTAAGATCGAGAAAAATATTACATTGATGTGAGGCAAATTAATTCAATAATTCATAAATTGGTGAAACAAGAGAATTCAGCAGAAGCCTCAATGATAAAATGGAACCACTAAAATGTTAACAAATAGAAAATTACTAAGCGGAAGGGTCAAAACTGATTAGGAATATCAAGTATTAAGAGTTGAGCGTGGGAATGAAGAAGGAGTTTTTTAAAAGAAAAAGAGAAAAGGATTTAGCGGAAGTATTCCATTATTATATATATTGAATTAACTAGTTTATTGCAGGATGATAGCTCCTTATTAATACTTTACTATTATTTATTGAGGACCAGCGATCATCATATTGCTCATCCATTGCTCAGTGAGTTTTACCCTGTGCAACCTGCTTGGCAGATTCAACTTAAACCGCCAAAAGTTAACATGGATCATCCCAGAGAAGAAATTATTCCTCAACAGAAGTAATAATTGAGTCTGACATGATGAGTACACTCCAGCTGCCAAGAGATACCAATTTAAAGCGTTAGAACTTACAATTCAATGTACCCTGGTTTTCAATATTCTGGCCCCTGATGAAGCAACCTACAAGATACAATCATTTAGGGTCTTTCAAACAGTGGAAGCTATATTTTATGGAACATACAATCTGAGCAACAATCAAATAGGACTCGCTCAACCCAGGTTGATACTAATTTTATGCATCTGTACACCATTGGTATCCTTTCAAGCATAGTATTTGGTGTTTTTCAAACTAAAGCTTATCTCTGGCTATTTGTTCACCCAGCTCTTCATCATCAACTATGGCTATTAAGGTTGCATCACATGAAGATTCAGAGAAAATCCAGACTCAGCCACTGACTTTACTTTTGCTCCTAAACTATATGAAACATACTCTAACTTTTGGTAAAGAAAACCGTTAGGCTATTTGTTTAATTGGCTGGAAATAATTTGTCAGTAATTATAAACCAAAAAAACCTATGTATATCCAAACTTGGAATACAAGCCTAGTGATTTCACTTAAAAATTTCGACTATGATGACACAGGCTCAAGGGCTTTTATTGGTTAGGTCAGACTTAATATTAAGTATTGACTTAATGACTCAGGCATTTGGGCTTTGTTGACTCTATGTCAAAATTAGTTTTTAATGTTGATCGAGTTTTTTGATTGTATTAATCACTAATTAGTGGTATGAATCGCCTTAGTATGTGTTGCCAATTGCTTTTATAAGATAATCGATTCAACTATTTGCAAATGCACCTGAAACGCCATCTTGAGAATATTGACATTACTTTACACTGACCCTGAGGCTGTTCGAAATGCCCTGAGTCAAAGTATTTGTAGACCCTCAAATGAACATTTTACATGTTCTTCTGGCCAATTGCTATTGAAAATGAGATGTCATGGGTAAGATGTGGTGAACATCAAACCCTATAGATTATCTCCAAGTTGATACTAATAAAGGACAATCAACTATTATCACTATTTTATAGTTTAGCTTATAAACTTTTTGTGTTTAATACTTTAAGTTTTATTAAGTTTAGAATTTACTTGGGATCAGTAATATCAGGGCAGTGTGCCATCGTTCAATTAATGACAGGAGAATATGACTTTCAAGTGCTTTTACCAAGGAGCTATATCTTAACTGTAGCCACTGTCTGGTCTATTGTCTTCATACAATAAATGTTCTAAACTCCACCATACCGCAGAAGAAGAACCAGCCATCTGAAGTAGACCAAAATTCAACACTATTGTTAACAGCCAAAGAGAGATTATCAAGCTACAAAATCATCTTGTCCAGCTTGATCACAAAATTGGCAAATACCTGCATAATTAGTTTCCACCAGCTTGTTATTGCTACTGTGCCAACAAGTTTACTTGACCAAATTCTTACTTTTTTTCCCAAAAATCAGAACAAAGGCAGCTCTACAAAGCTCATATTGAAAGATTAACATGATGGATTTACCAGCTTAGCAAAGTGGCCCATGCTTGTATCACTACAGAAAAAATTTTCTCCAGTGGGCTCCTCAGCCCAGAGGCTCCAAAGATCCTAGGGGTCTGGAAGGACCAAGAGACCCAGAAGGTCCTAGCCCCATGCCAATCCAAGATGAGGACCACAAAGCACGTAATGCCAATTTGGAGTGACAATTATGGGGTGTAGCTCAGGGAGGCTGGATGGATGTCAAAAGAAATTATTTTGATTCTAATCTTACTCTGACTATTAAAAAATAACAAGATTAATACCATAAACTAGCTTGTTCCAACATGGCTGCCTGACAGCAAGCTAGTCAGGCTGCAAGGAGGGTAAGATTGTACGCCTTATCTCTTGGATTCAGAGTTTAGAAGCTCAGCACCAAGTGACTTTACAACAATTCTTCAACCAAGCCGCTGAGAATAAACGGATTCAACAACTTTACAGCTCTAAAGCCAGTAATGATCAAGTGGAGAGCTTAGGACGTAATGTAAAAGATGATCTCCATATCTTCCAGCAGCAGATGGGTCAATTTTATCATAGCTTATTCTTTTAAGACAAACTTTTTTTAGATTGGCAGACCTTTGGACCCCGCTATCATTCTTTATTTAATCCATTTAACTCTTTCTAAGATCAATTTTAAGATAATTATGTCTTGGGCATGGAAAACATCAGATCTCTTCCTTTCATCTATAAGGGCACTATAGAATTAGCCACAGATTGGCAGCTGATGCCACACATCCAAGTCTTCCTTGAAAATAGTGCCAATGAGATCATATTGCCCATTTTAAATAATGAACCTCTTTTGAAGACTTAAGAAGACCTAAAAAGAAGTAGAAATTTGATCAAACTCTGTCCAACTATAACCAGGCATTTATGCATATAAAAGATAAAAAATGGAATTCTATAATAAGTTCGCTAAAAAATTTTACTCTTAGGCCCAGGCCTTATCCTCTTGTTACTAAGTCACATCTAACGATGCTGTTGCCATTTTTGGTATACACTTTCTCCTCTCAAACCATATTACGCTTCATTTCACAGCAATTAAGAAACAGTTCAAAATCCTTCATATTGAGGAGGCCATTATGAAAAATATATGAGACTGAGAATTACCACGCCTCTTTAAACAAGAGATCAGACATCACATCCATGCTGTAGGTTGAAATCTCAGATTCTTATTAAATGTGATCCCTATTCTTGCTGCAGCTTCTACAACCACCAGAAAACGAATTTTGGAAGAAGAATTAGATGAGGCGGTAAAAAGGCGTCAACCTAAGGGCTCAAGGCTCCCTAAGCTGACCATCCTGTTCCTCAACAATCTACTCATAATTACCTTCTAGATTTTTTGTCCTATCTTTTCCTGATTCCCACGATGTCTCTGACAGTCTTACTGGTAATAAAGGTTATTCTTCTTTTTATCCTGTTCTAAATTCCATATATTCCTTACCACATTCTGGATCAGAAGTCATCTGGGTGTAGGTAGTGGTGCACAAGGTGAACGTCAAGGCCATTATTGACACTGGTTCCCCTGTTAATGTCATCTAATCCCAATTTAATGAAGCAAATGAAAGTTGTTCTTGATTGGGATCATTCTCTGGAATATGGAACTTCCATGCCTTCCTTCACTTGACCCCTCAGAGCTTACTCATCCTTGCCCATACAGTTCAAGACCTTAGTATTATCAGCCCCTGCCATAGTCTTGCACAAAAATACCTATTATCTGCTTATTAATGCTCAATTCCTGGTCGATTTTGTTCTCAAATGAGCTTCAAGAAATTTTTTTCTCCATCTTAGGATACCACGTCCCTCTTATCATCAATAATTACCCTAATGAGAAGGGGAGAAAGAAACCTCGAGGCTGTATTTTAAGGCATCACAAGTCCCTGGAGAGACTGTGATATTGAGTTATAAGCCCTAAGTTTACTCTTCCTCACCCTGTGGTGTATGCTTCAGAAGTAATGCCCATTTTATGAATTAATTAGACGATTATTCTCTCAAATATCAAATCTTTGTAGAAACTGGAATCTAAATATCTGTAAAACTGTGCGTCTTTTGGAGATTTATGGCATTCTAATTAATTGACACAGTAACCCTTGGCCTGCCATGTCAGACTTAATCCCATGTATCAGGGGACTATTACTATACTGACTTATTTGGGGAAGGTCGACCAGGGGATGTACAATTCTAATATAACAAAAATAAAATAATAATAATAATAATTAAATGTGCTAATTAAGGAATCCCCAGAGGGTTCATAGCCCCTCCTGTTGCCTCCAGGACCACCAAGTTTAGGACGATGGGGGATTTATGCTGACTTATCCTTGGATGCAGCATGATTGAAGTAATGAGTCAATATTTAGAAACCATATGTGGAACCATCAATTGATTATCCTTCTGTTGCATGGGGTCATGTTTCCTAACAACCATGCTTTAAAATGTTCCAATTATAGTAGTGAAAACGATTGATGACTCCTTGTAGGGTAAGCGTTGTTCCTGTAAATGGATCTAATACTATAGTATGGATTGTTTATAGTACTATCGCTATTATTAATGCCCTTAAAGATGGATGAATAGATGACATCATGGTGAAAGCAGACATGCTCCTAGACAAAGTAAATGATTGTCCATTGTCTTGACGGAATAGCGCAATGACCTCTTTCCAGATAGCTACTGATGTTGGACATTGTTCTGGGCTGTGTACTAATCTTCTGTATTGACCACAAATTGTGCATGAAGAGTGGGCAGCATTAGATCGTTCTGCCATGAGATACACTCTCCGCATGCACCTCTATACATGTGCCCATATCCTGGGTTGTAGTAGTGAGTAATGTGTGTATCTCCAGACCATTCTTTGGGTCTCCAGGCTGTATGGTATGTCCATATGATCCAGATAATCAATACTGGAAATGATACACGGATTTCAGTTTATTATGTTATCTGTAACTACTTGGCCATTAACTTCTTGTCTGTTAGTTAGCTTTGGGCGACCTTGGTGGCTGGTCTGGCTAATTAAGTGGAACTTCCACTCTACTCTACTCGTGGATAAAAGTATTTGTTTAGTTTGTACAGGAATGCCATGCGGTCCTGCAGCGGTTTGGTGAGATGCCAGATACTTAATGAGTTTGGATGATCTGATTTCTTAATTGGAGAACTCGTGCAAAATAAATCTTGCTGCTCTAGCTCAATTTATATCTGGAAGGTCTGGACTAGTCTCCTGAGCTATCCAGGATCCTGTATATGGGCCGCTTGCTCTACATAATTAGTTAGCCCCATACCTTCATTCCTCCTAGGGTCAAATAGAGTTTAAGGCGCGCAGGGGCTTTATGGTTATATTAAAGCCATCCTGTATTAAGGCATATATATTGTGTTAAAGAAGGACAAGAAAAGCAATTGCATGGGCCGTAAACCAATAATATTTACTATCATGGGATTGGCTATAATTACTTGTCCAGTTAGACTTGTTTGATGTCCATGCAAGGAGGCAATGCATTTTGTTATTTCAGCTAGGAGTTGTTTTCCATCGTGGTTTTGGAGTAACCCCCTGCCTCTAACCATATCCTTAAATGGCGGACAGGTCCATCTGCCAGCTTGAAAGTGAAGGGATGTTCCAGTGGGGTAATTGATGATCTTCGCCTCCTAGGTCTGGTGAGGAGCCTTGATGTTATATTGATCTGCTGACACAAGGTGGATGGCGCCCAATGGGTCTGATATCTCCCCAGGAGTATAATAACAGTTTTCAAGTATTAAGTGATGCGTTGCTTATGGATGAGTTTTCTTGTATTATAAGTATGTGAGCATCCTGGTTTCTGGAGATACCAACCACACAGTCGTCAGCCAAAGAAATCATTTTGACTAGTGGTTGGCCATAGACTTTGGTTCCATTGTTGAGGGCATTTGTATTTAGGATTAGGAGATCAAGACAAATTATATAGTAGAAGGCTTAGGGTCCTCTCGTTTTTCCCCTCTGTGGAAAAACTAGGTGAGCTAAAAAACCTGCTCCGTGCACCGCTATAATGCTGACTCTGTGAACAACATCACACAATTTATAAACTTATTTGTAGTTTGCTTTATTGAAGGCAGGTCCTGAGATAAGTCCAGTTCACCCTGTCATATGCCTACAGTCGATCTAAAAAGACAAGCGCTACAGAGGCTTTATATTGGAAGATATTTGCAGCTGTGTGAATATTGTCACATATGGATCTTCTTAGGACAAATCCATATTGTGATGGATATAACACATCAGTTGCAATTTCCATAGACGTTTGGCCATAATTTTTGTAAGTATTTTTGCGTCAGTATTAGTTAGGGAGATTGGTTGCCAATTGTTTAGGTTTAGTATATCTATTTTTAAATAGAGTGAGAGTGTATGCTTCTTTACCTACAGTTAGAAGGCATGTTTCCATAATGCACTTGTTCATGGAAGCTAAAAGAATATCAGATATGTTAGTAAAATATTTTTTATAAAAGTCATAGGGAAGCCCATCAAGTCCAAGGCATTTCCCTTGTGGTGCACCGTGCACTGCTTCCCATAATTCCTCATGTAATATTAAGTTAATTAAATTATTGGTTTGAGCTGTGGTGTTGATATATGCATTTGCGAGAAATTTTTGATTTCACTGTTTTCCCAGGTTGGATTTATTAGAATTTGTATAAAACCTGTTTACTTCAGTTGCGAATTCCTTGGGTGTTTCCACTATGGATGTATCCAGTCATCGGACCTGTGTGCAGGCCACCATGTTCTTTTGGGCGTGAAATCGACTGAAAAATATCTCAAACAAGTTTCTCCATATTTTAGGTCTTTTGCTCTGTATTGATCACCAACTTGGTGTTGGTGTTCACATTAAGGTTTTAAAATGTGCAGAAACTTATTCCCATCTACGTCCCCATCCAGGGCTGTATCCTGTGTGTGGTACATTGTTTTCCAGGTGATTAATTTTGGCCAAGATGTGTTTAATGATGGCTGAAAATGTCCTGTATCTTCTTGATGTTGTATGTTTAATCTGTTGTGTTGTTGATTTTTTAAATTTTCCTGGTGATCAGTGGGTCTGAACAGAAAGGTGTTTAAAAAGTCCCATGTTGTGTATATTTTTCATCCAGAATTGAAATTCTAAGTTGGCTAAATTTTCTGAGCGTATTCTGCACCACCTGGGTGCTTGGATAGTTGTTTCTGCTTGTGTGAAGGACATTGAACTAATCAGTGGTCAGAGAATTTTATTTTTGTAGTTTTAAATTTATAAATTTGGTGTCAGAAAATTAGCAGCGCAATTATTAGGTCTATTTGCAACATAGAAAAAGTACACCATTATGCACATATGGGCGTGTCAAGTTTTGAAGGAGAGGTGACCATTTAGGTAATGGATCATATAGGCCCAAGGTGACTATTAACATGCAAAGTTCCACATGCCCTTGTGGTGTCTCAGTTGTGTGTGACCATCAGTCAGTGTCTAGGTTAATCTAGCAGTTCATGTTTCCCATGAAAAAGGTGTTTGCTGGAAGATGAAGTTGTGTCAAAGCTGTTAGAAACTCTCAACGCACCGTTGCACAGTTTAAAGTTTACACACTGGCTATTGTGTGCACCTCTTTGTGCCTTGAGAAGGTAACGGCTAGTATATAGCCATCCAAAACAAGTTATACTAATGTAATTAGAATTTTAGTTTGTACGTACTATCACCCCACAGTGTTACAACCAAAACAATACTGTTGGAAGGAGCATGGTTTCCCATGCTTCCTCCTTTCCCTGTGGACAGTGGGTTTCCTGCACCACCAGGATGTCCACAGGGGGATTGATCAGGAGACTCAACTTCTTGGCCAAGACATTAAGGCCTTGAGTCCCGCCATGTTCAGCATCCTTAACTCTACTGAGACGCATGGTGCGCCTCAGGAGCGGTTAGCAGTGCCCCTATCCCTACCCCCTCGCCCTCATTGCTCACCTTTACATCCTTGCTGTGGGTGGCATGATGATAAGTTGGCGCTGAGGTATATTCTGCCCCTTTTTTTCCTCAATTTTTGTTCCTTTCCTGCCTTTGTTGGGTTTCAATTTATTATTGCAGAGCACTTGTGTGTTCTTATTGGTCATAATTTTGTTTTGCGCATTCAATTGATGATTTTCAGTCTCGTTTGAGTTGTACTCTGAAATTTCAGAGGAATGTTAAACCTCTGTGTTGCCGCATTTGCTTCCAAATCAGATTTTTGCAAAATCTTGTTTGTTTGAATTGGTTGTTTGTTTTCTGTGGGATTTGATTAGCTCATTTTTTCAGGTCCATTCATATCTTCCTGGATCTGTTCCGGCGATATGAATATTTCTGCTGAGGCCTTTGCCTTGGCTGCAGCCATCTTGCAAGCCTGTTTGTCCATTTTCCTCTACTTTGAGGAAATCGGGTTGATAATTTTATATTGTAAAAATTCTCCCCTGTTGAATGCTTGTGTGGTATCAGTAATTTTGACATACTCTGAGTCATCTTTGCCCATTTCTTCTTCATAGAATTTCATTTCTCTTAGGCCTTCTTTTATGGGACAAGCATGTATCTTGTGCTCAAAGGCCTGACAGTGGTTGAATATGGTGGCGCGCTATCCACTGTTGTGTGGAATAATTGGGATTTTTTCCCATCAATAATAAAGGATGTGATATGGGGGATTTTTGTGATAACCTCCGCTATCTCCAGGTTCAGGAAAAATAATTGTGATTGCATTTCATGTGCTAAGGGTCATCCTCAGCTGGAATCTTTTTTTAGTACTAGATAGTCCCACTCAGCTGGAATCTTTTCATCTCAAATTGTTTGATTTCTCTGCAGAATTCTAAGCCATCCTGGAGATGTTGTTTGACTACTGTGCATTCCAGTGTTGTCAGAAGGTAGTCAAAATTATAAAATTATCTTTGGATTCTGTCCAACATGTGCAATTGGTCAATACCAAGTATTAAACATCAGGAAGTTCAATCACTAATCTGACCTTCATTTCTTCATTTGCTTCCTCTGCTATCTTGAACCCAAGATCCACCCACCACGGTAGATAGTGTAGGCTGTCATGTACACAACATGCGGTAATAATTTTGGTTGACCTTCACCAAATTTTTCCACAATGTTGGTGCCTCTGTGCCCAAAAATACACAGATCCTGCGTTCAACCAATGACAGCAGTTGAGAGTGGGACACTTCCATGTAACTGCAGTATTTTACTAAAAATTCACAAAACCCATGGGGTGCACCACCTCAGGTTTTTTTATTTTTATTATGGTTTTCATTTACTCCTTTGCACTTGGCGCCTTTGGGCGGTGCAGATCCAGGTCCACTACCCTTTACCACATTTACCCAATTCTGTCCTTATTTATGTAACATGCTCCTCTTACCAGGTATTGATTATCAAATTGTTCCGTTTGATTTGAATTGTTTACTAAAAGTTGATAATTTGAAAGAGGCTTTTAAGGGACCATATTATACTAATAAAACATTGATTATCAGCTCTTAACGATTACATGGAACAAGATGCATATCTTCATAACTTACCTATAGATCATGTCAACTCTGTCTTCAAATGTGGATCTTTAGCTAATATAGGACTTTAAGTGGATACAAATATCACCTAAGTAGATGTTGATTTTTTGTGACACCATAAACTGGGGATCAACAGCAAATATCTAATTCACTATGTGAAGAGTACTTTGATATCTTTTCCAAAGGCCCTAATATTTCGGGCTTTTGAAAGAGGTTCAAAACAGTGTTCATAATGAAGGCTCCCAGACCATAAAGACTAAGCTTTATTATGAATACAAGATCAAAAAGGTCTAAGTCACTCAGGAACTGAAACATTTACTGGACGCCAGCCTCCTAAAGCCCTCTCAGAGTCCTTGAGCTTCCCCCCTGCTACTGTTATGAAAAAATTGATTTCAGCCATCATGTTGTAGTGGACTATCAAAAATTGACTTCAATCATTTGAGAAGGAAACTTATTCATTACCTCAAATTGATGATTCTCTCCACCTCTTAGACAAATCTCAGTTCTTCTTGGCTATGGGTCTTGCTAGTGGATACTGGCAGATTGAGCTGGCTCCTGAAGACAGAGAGAAATGTGCGCATATTTCCAGCAAAGGTCTGTTTAAACCTACTCACATGCCCCAGGGGTTGTTCAAAGCCCATGTGACCTTCCAGCAGGCCATGGATCTTATGATCTATTATTTGAAAGTGCACAACATATTGGTCTACCTGGAAAATGTCATAGTATTATCCCTAACATTCTCTGAGCACTTATGGCAACTTTAAGAGGTATTTAATAAAATTAAACTGAATCTACTCAATTAGCTGGCTGTAGGGCTTCCATTTTTGAGCTCGATGGTGCTATGTCCAGGAAGTCCAACAGTCAATACTTGAAGCCGTCTAATACGCATGACATGTATATATTTAAAAAGGTGCCAAGTAACCACTTTTTGTCCTGTCAGCTAGAGTATCCATACTATGGTAAGTACATCGAAATAGACTTATTGAAGTCAAGTATTGAAATGAGATATAGAATTCTACAACGTAACTTTATTGAAGTATACAATTCAGATTTTATATTTTATACTTAATAATATAAATCTCAAATGAAACGGATTAATAAAATCAATATAGGGGGAATCCATAAAAGAAAGGCTCATGGTAGGCAGTGCATTCAGAATAGTATAATGCCTTTGTAGCATATTTTGATAGGGTAAAAGTGCAAGCTGTATACTAAAGTCAGGTGAGATTTGTATCACTTAGGTTGAATATTGCACTGATTCTTAATTTTTACCCTCTTGCAGGTTCCTCTTAATTTAATAACACGAGTGTAACCTGGAGTAATTGTCACCTGACCTTCTGATGATCTTTCATTATGATTAGGCAGGATTTCATCTTAGGTATCTTAGGCTCAGTTGGTCCAATAGAATTTTCCTAAGGTCATTTTGAGTGTATCATCTATTAATTTCCTTTGTGAGTTATCAAGGTAGCCCCTTTAACCATATTCCTGGGTCTAGGCATTAATTCAGTTGAAGGAGTAAAATGGTCAAATTTCTTCCCATCATGTCTGATATACTAATATCTAATATTAGCCAAATTCAGTTTCTTTCAAAGTGAGGTTGAGTTCCTCAGCTATAAGGCTAAACATGAGGGTTTACCATTACCTGATAAAGTTGACGCCATTCAAAAGATGTCTCGCCCCCAAGGCTTGAATAATGTGCAAATCTTTCTGGGATGGTCAGTTACTACCAATAAATTATCCCTCATATTGCTGAACGTTACAAACCCTTCATCTATCTACTCTATAAGCAGTCCATTTCACTGGGAAGAAACACAGCGACAGGTTTGTGGGAATTCAGGCTTTTTTGTTGCTTGCTGATGCGTTTTTTGCCTGAATTACCACAATTAATTTGCAGGAAATTCAATTTCTCAACTGTGGGATAAATATATTATGAGGGGGTTAATTGACCACCTTTAGTTAAAAAATAATAAATAAATTAATGTAAATGATTATAATTCCCATACCACGACCAAGCCATTATCAAAATGGCACAGGTGGTGATGACACCCACTGGCTACATTGATTTCCGCCCCTACAAGGGGTATTTTGACCTCAGCTTCATCTGCAAAGCTGACGCTGCCACTGCAGTAACTGTGCCCCTGGCATTCCAGGGCACCCCTCTCCCCACAACTCGGACTTGGCTCCCAGTGGACACCACTTTGGTGGTTCAGTTTGCTGGATTGCCCACCCGCCTCCCCCTGAAGTGCTCCACCAGGAGCTGATGGACGGTTTGGCAGCCTATGGCTCCAACCCCGTCTTACAATTTGTGGTCCCAAATGAGGCCACATGACTCTCTGGGCCTTGGTCATATGCCACAATTAGCCCTGAATTTAATAAAATCGCGGGGTCAATTCTGCTGCTCACCACTATTCCCTCAGCGCCTGACCATCCATTTTGGGCCCACGTCAAGGGTGGGCGGATGATCTGTCCATCATGTTTTGAGTTAGACCACTCAAAAACGCAAGTGCCCCTCCTCAACCACTTCTCGTGGATTGGACGACTCATCCGCTGACCTCCAATCTGCTGCCCACCCTGTACAATTTCCAGTATGGGGCACAATATTACCACCCCCACCCCCAAAGCCTGTTGCTGCAGCTGCACCTGCAGCCACCAATCAGCCTCCTCCTCACCCCAATGTCATAAATAATTCCTCCAATCAAGCATCAGATTGGCTCCCAGTTTGATCCCATGCTACTTCAAATGAATCGACCAAACCTCAACCATATGCTGATTCACCAATCAAATTCAACCAAAACCCATGGGGATTATTGGCTGAAATTGACAAATCAGGTAAGTTCATTGAAGAACAATCTCTGCAAATTGAGCGGTTCATTAATGCAGAATGGGACGCCAGATACCCCCCTTGACTTTATACCCCACAGCCAAACGCCAAATCATTTCTCAGTGATTACCAGCTTGCAGTTGAAGCAGCTGCAACACCAGATTGTCGTCCCCTGCGTAAAGCTGTCACTAAATCAGTAGCAATGCTCAAAGGAGGAATTCCACCTCCTGTTATCCCCACAACCTTAACTCCAAAAAGTAAAATCACGGTGAACCAGCTATACAAAAAATGCAAATGATGC
Source organism: Massospora cicadina (assembly GCA_022478985.1). Classification (NCBI taxonomy): domain Eukaryota; kingdom Fungi; phylum Entomophthoromycota; class Entomophthoromycetes; order Entomophthorales; family Entomophthoraceae; genus Massospora; species Massospora cicadina. Next base: position 136,898 of record JAKSZP010001389.1, read on the forward strand.
TATCCAGAACGTGGCAACTATAGCACGGAATCCAAAAGCAAAAGTAACCTGAACCAACATTGCCATGTTTGTTAAACTCCCAGACGCCTTCATCAAAGCTGAAAAAGTTTTAACTGAATATATCAGTGCCATTTATCTAGCTGGCAATTTCCATGACATTACAATTATCAATGATATCAAACCCCATACCACAGATGCCCCAACGCCATTACTGTCAGCCGTGACATGCATTCTACTATGGGAGGAAGAAGCTGCTGCTGAAGAGGCTGCTGAAGATGAGCCCCCAACCCCCTCCCCCCTTCCACCATGGAGGGATAAGCGGCTTCTGCTGCCCACCTAATTGATCAGTTTTTGAAGCGTTTCACTCAAACCGCTCTTTAGGGCGTTTTGTTTGAACCAAGTAGTTGCGTTAGTTTTTTAGTCTAGTTTTAGCTTTGGTAATGTCCATCCCCTGGTCGGCTTGCCTCAAATAAATAATTTAAATGATTATATGTTATACCAAATTTTATTAGTTATCACGGGGGTTAAGAAGTGAACTCTATTAATAAGTTGATGATTAGTTTTTAAAATGGTGAAGCTTAAAGTTCAGATTAGCTTAGTAATGTCCAAATTAGTGAACATGATGATTTGACCTATCAGAGCTCTTGAGACTCACATTCCTTAGACGGAATGGCCAATGGAAAGTTGGTTGCAGGTAGGATATATCCGTGAGGTAAAGATTTTATATATTTTACCCAATCAATGGGTGAAAATATTTGCACCTTTCAGGACCCCTCCAACCCTATAAATGGGGCCAGTCTCCGCGTTGTAGGTTAAACTAAAGCAGTTTTAAGAAAGGGAGGGACCTCCAAATGGCTCCCTTTATTTCGCTTATGATTCAGAGTAACCCTGCTACCTGAACTCATGCTATTTGTCCAATAAATAGTAATAAAGGCATTACCCCAATTTGAGGGGTGCCACCGCAAATCAGCCAGGGTCTTTTGGCCAATTGTATCTTTATATTCATCCCAAACGCTTTATACAATATCAGATTTGCAATTGTCTGACAAGGTAAACAACTCTTTAAAATAAGCTATAATGAATGCCTCAATTCTGGTTCACCCTGAGTTTAGCAAGCCCTTATTTTTTATGGGTGCTAGCAACATCATAGTTGAAGATATCATAGCACAACTTGATTCTAGCTAAGTTGATCACCCTTATCCTACTCAATTAAACCCTTAATAAAGACAGAACAAAATTATAGCGTCATAAAATGAGAATGCTTAGTGGTACTCTTAGCCATCAAGAAACTACGTTTACCTCCATGGGAAGCATTTTATAATTATAGCTGATCATGCCTCACTTTGGTGGTTACAACATATGAAGGATTTGGATGGCAAGCTCATGCGCTGGGACCTCAAACTACAAGGTTATAACTTCTCATCAGTTCATTGAGTGGGTTCTATACACCAAATTATATAATGGACTATCTTGCCTGCCAATATACACCTTATACACATTTGTAGAAGATCGTGTATACAAACTTTTTAAGTCAACCAGAAACATGGGATCAAGAGGTAAGGAGGTCCAAGAGCAGTTAAAGCTAATGAGGTCCAAATCTAAATTGAATTATTGACTGTTCCATAAGATTTAGTCTCTGCTTGGCTCCCCTATGTCCATCCGTCAGCCAAAACTACATCCATTATGGAAGCGTATATGACTGTAGGTCATGGCTTCATGAAAAAACCCTACCATTGGCTCAAGGATTAATGCTACTGGTACGGCATGATTGATTCCATCCATGATGTTTTTGACTCATGACTTGTATGTGCTTTACTAAGGCTCCTATGGCCGATTTTCAACACCAAGTCATTAGACCAACTTCTCCCTTCGCCAATGTGAGCATAGATGTAATTGAATCACTACCTACATCCTTATATGGAAACCACTACATTATCATCGCTGATGACCATTACATGAAGTGGGTCAAGGCCATCTCTTTGGTCTCCAACATGGCTAAAGCTAATGCTTCATTCCTGCTCAAGCACATCTTCACCATGCATGGTAGCCTGAAAGTCCCTCTGTCTTACTATGGAACAATTGATAGTACCTTTATTTCCATAATAAAAAACACTGCAAAAACTAGCATGAGTAAATGGAATGAGTAACTTTCTGGTGCTCTGATGGATTAACAAATGAGCTATCATCAAATCATCCAGATGTCTCCATTTAGAGCTCTTTATGGGCAGGATCTGTTTTACCCACTAGTATTCAGCCTATCCTGGAGACCTCCTTGCTGGAAGCTGTGACTTAGCTATGAAAATACACATGGAGGAAATATTTAGGTTACAAGCCTTAGTGCTTATATCCTTAAAGCATGTTACCCAATAGAGATGAAACAAGCCAATTCTATGAAGTCTCCTATGCCAAAATATAAATTGAAAGACTTAATAATGTTTCATCATCATTCCCTTTGAGGAAGAGCCCATAAATCATAATTGTTAAGTTCTGGGCCCTATAGGATGATATACCGCCATGAGCTGGAGTACTTCATTGACTCTATCAAAATGGGTACGGTTGTTAATTTTATTCACAGAAGGTTTCTCCAAAGCTATTGATATAAAATTGGCGTTATGGGTTTTGACTGCCATAAGGTTTGCACAATAGAGCCCATTGAGCAATGTATGGATGATATGAAAATTGTTTTTTCAAAATAATCTTGGTAAATTTATTATAAACACAAAGCAAAAGCTCAGGCAACGCCTTTTTATTCAAACTATATAAATAGCAGAATTCCTTCTGCTCTCTCTCTCTTCTTCTTTATACCAACAATCCTCTCTTCTCTAGATTTCTTGTCACGCTATATATCCAAAACTTTGGTCGATTCTGACTCTTTGGATTAGGCTATTCTTTTCCGCCATATTCTCAGTGGTTCATCCTCATGATTGGAAGCTCCTGAAGAGTCTAGTATCCTTAAATTCACTATTTCCATAGTTTGAGGTGATCTAGTTAATATTTATCATAAGTTGACATTGCTGTATTGCTTATTTGGAGATGATCTAATAAATATCCTTCCTGGGCTCAGTATCGCCTTATTTTAAAGCGTTCAAATATTTGTACTCTAATAAATAGTTTCTGATGGATATTAGTCAATCTGCTACAACTATTTGGGGCTTATCGTCCAGTCATATCAAAATCTCAACATTACCCTCCCTTGACTATACAAAAAGTCTCATATTGCTTATATGCCAAGAGGAACTTTGAATGTACTTGATTAACAATTTGACTACTTGCAGAGTCATTGATAGTGTAGGCGTCAACCCCCAGCTTTTTGATTTTTTTATCATGGACAATCCAAATGCTGGAAAATTTATGCTTTCAACCAAACCCATGCTGATCATGATATAAAACCATCTCCCCTTCTTTAAAATGGACTAGCCCATTACACCATACCTGATCAGCAGCCTGATTATTTATCCTTTTAGACAAGATGAAGGAGTACGCTTCAGTTTGCAGCTTGATTAAAGTGTTTACTAGGTTGTCAAGTAATGTTGCAGATTCATCCTGACAGTATCTTCTATGAAGACATAGAGCAGTCAGGAAGAGTTGGGTGCCATACATATAGTAACTCGAAGGGACTCTTCCACATTGCAGAGTGATGGCTAATGTTGTAGGCAAAGACGTCAGTGAAATGGAGAGAACTACAATCTGAAGGTTGATTATTTACCAATTTCTAGAGTATGTTCACAAAAGTCCCATTAACCCATTCAACCATGCCGTTGGATTCAGAGTGATATGGGGTCATCAGAGCCCCACAGATGGCCATCAGCTCATCTAGCTTCAGGAGGATGTGAGAGGTGAAGTTGGTTCTATTATTGGTAAGTATTAAATGAGAGCAGTGTCGCTGGATAATACATTCCATTATGAACTTGGCCACTGCAACCGCCCCAAAATCCTTGATCACCCTTGCTTCAACCCACCTGGTCAAGTGATTTATCACCACCAGATTGTATTTATAATGGTTCTCTCCTGTTGGCAGAGGCCCCATGACATCAATGGAAACTTTATGCCAAGCAAAATTGGTTTCATTAACTTTTACAAGGTCTTCTGGCGGAATGGCTTTTTCACTTGACACTGGTGACAACAGGAAATTGTCACAAGCACATCAAGTGCATGCTCTCCCAATTATCTGAGGGTGCAACAATTCTAATATCTTGCACAGTCCACCATGTCCTACTGTCTTATGCACACTCATAATAATGCTTGTTCATGCTGAGGGTCACAGAAAGATCACCATAAAATCTCCAATCCGTTTGTGCAACTCACTATTCCGCTGGAATATATAAGCTCACATCTCAATTAATTTATTTGAGGTACGCCAACCAGGGGATGGACAGTACCAATCACAACACTCAAAACGGCAAAACAAACTACTAACCAGGTGGGAAGCAGAAACTGCTTAACCCATTATGGCAGAGGGTGAGGAGGGGTCAGGGGGTTGGTTTTCAGAAAGACCCACCTCGATCAAGGGGTGTTAGTTACAGTACCAGATCAGAGCAGAGAGCCAGGGCGTTGGGGCATTTGCATAGTGGGGGCTGAGGTCAGCGTAGTAGGAGTTTTCCACTTCTGCATCAAGATAATGACGGGAAAGTGTCTCAACAAAAGCTGCGAGGAGAACTTCAGCTTCTTTGCGGGCTTCAGGAAGTTGGGTGAAAAGGGAGATACTGTGGCGGGTAATTTTGGCTGAGGGGTTGAATGCAGCAAGCGTTGCGACATTCATAACAGCAATTTCAGCATCATCGAATAGTTTTGAGATGTCACTGCAGGGAGATTCAGGGAAGTCAGGGGGGAAGAAGATGGTGGGCAGTCCATGCTGTAGCTGAGCCACTGACTGGGCCACCGTGGTGCGTAGTTTTGGGCAATGAGGAGAGGCCACCGCAGCTAAGGCGAGCTGGTGGTCACTTTGGAAGGGGGCTGTATTGGGTAGAGGAGCAAAATGGCGAGAGGTAGGGGTTTCATTGAAGTCAGAAAGAAAAATTCTGCCTAACCATAATCGCCTTGGTAGAGAGGTTGACCTGTATGCTTACTAATGAGGACATTACCTGATTTGTCAGTTTCAGCCAATAGATCCCATGTATTTTGGTTCACTGGAATAGTGGCGTTTAAATTTGAGTGGGTAGGATTGGGTGAATGGGCAGCTGCTTGGGTGCAAATGGCGGTCCAAGCATTGCTCTGATTGGCTGGGGTAGATTTAGGTGGGAGAGTGAGGATGGAGGTTTTGGGGGGGGCTGATTTTCCATGTGGGCCCACTGAACGAGATTGGAGGGTGGGAGGGGGCAGCAAAGCGCCCCATACTGAACCTCCAGAGGGGGCTTAGAAGCCGCAGCAGCGGATTTGGCCTTAGGGCATGCTCTTTTTGCATGGTCGAGGCCAAAGCAGAGAGAACAGATCTGCCTACCATTATTGACCTGAGCCCAAAAGAAATGATCAGGCGCTGCAGCCACACTAGCACGGGGTGGGATTTGTTGCGCTATGGTAGGGAGGTGTGGTATGATGGTGGCTGTTGCATGAGGAGCAGCAAGGCGTTCCGCACCAGATGGAATGGCAAAGATGAGGTTGGGCTGAGTGCCATAAGCCATGAGCCCCGCGACCAACTGGTCATACAAAACCTGGGGTGGAAGGTGGGATGGGAGATTTGCAAAGGATACCACTAGCGTGGTGTCTGAAGGGAGGCGAGTACGGGTTGTGGGAATGGGGTTTTTTTTATAAATTGGAGGAGTTTGTGCTGCCGCTTCAGCATCCTCCTCAGATTGGAACCCAACGTCAAAGTAGCCCTTAAAAGGGCGGAAGTCTATAAAGCCAGCTGGCGCAAAGGCTGTAGTGGCTAGGTCAATAATTGCCTTATTGGCATATGGGAACAAACGCCCATAGTCCACTCTGAGGCAATAGCGAATAGCAGAGCGAGGGAGGGCGAGAGGCTGGGGGCGAGAAGGGTGGACGCGCGCCAGGTGGAGCGCTAAGTCCCGTGGGGGGAAAATGGTTGGAAGCAGTGGGCGGGCTGTTTGAGCCCATCCAAACGCGCTTGCCTGCAGGGCAGAAAATGCTAGGTGGGGGTGCACTGCTGCCCCACACTGGGGTGGCAGGTGGCAGAGCCAAGGACATCAAAGAATAGGTTTGGGCAGATGGCTGTGGATAAATAAACTTAAATTTAAAATCGCTCAAAAGTGACTTTGAGCGGTTAAAATATAAGCTCACATCTCATTTAACGCCTTTATAACTTGACTAGGTTTGTCATTGTATCTGCCGATGAGCATTTTGTCATACATTACATCACTTAAATCAGCCATAATGGCAATATTTAGTAATCTTGATAAGCAACCTGCATTTTGGTGTTTGGCTCCAGGTTGGTGAAGTATCTCAAAATTGTAAGCCTGCAGTTTGAGAGCCCATTGGGATAGACGCCCTTCAGGCTCTCTAAGATTCTTCAACCAGCGTATAAAAGCATGATCTGGTACTTTCTAAAATTACACTCTATGCAAGTACACCCTGAATTGCGTGTATGCGTAGATCATTAATAAGCACTCCCGCTTGGTCACTGTATAATTGCGTTTGTGGCATTTCAGGCTCTTACTGCAGTATGCAACAGGGTGCTCCTCCCCTCTGTCGTTTTTCTGGGATAGAACCGCCCCAACAGCGGAAAGAGAAGCATCCATCTGCACTAAATCCTTTATCAGGTTTTGGTAGCTGAGCACCGTCGCACTTATTAGTGCCATCCAAAGTGAGTCAAAGGAGCATTGTCAGCATTCAGTCCAGTCAAACACGACATCCTTTTTAGTAGCTCAAAAACGGATCTCCAATATAGATGAAGTTGGGGATAAAGCGTCAGTATTGACCAACCATCCCCAAAATATCTGTACATCACGTTTGCTGCTTGGAGGGGTCATTTTCTGAATAACTATAACTTTATCCAGATGCAGTTTAAACCCCTTCACATCAACCACAAATCCAAGGTACTCCAGTTGGTACTTGAGGAAGTGGCATTTGCGGGGTTAATCTTGATGTTGGCCTCAGAAAGCCGGCAGAATACCTCATCCAAATGGTTAAGATGCTCAGAAAGCGTTTTAGAAAAGGCATTGATATTGTTGAGGTACATGAGAATGCATGACAGCTTCAGGTATCAAAGGATAGTGTCTAAGGCTCATTGGAATGTAGCCGTGGTGCTACATAGCCCTTGAGGCATAGGTGTCAATTGGAAGAGCCCTTGGATGTAATTATGGCGCATTTCACCTGTTCCGCCATGGGCAACTCAATTTGCCAGTAACCCAATATCAAATCCAACGCTAAGAAATAGTGAACTCCTTCTAACCAATCAAAAGCATTGTCAATCTGTGGCAAGGGATATGAGTCCTTTTTGGTGATACTGTTGAGCTTCTGGTAGTCTATTACTACATGCTTGGTTCCACCCTTCTTTTTTACAATTAGAACGAGTGAAGCCCACAGACTCTTTGACAGTTTCAGAATCTTCTGCTCCAATAGCTTCCTAACCTCCTTGTTAACCAATTTTTCAGCTGCTCTCAATTGATGCATCAGCCAATTTCTAATGGGGGATGATCCCCACTGTACAATCAATGGAGCACTCCCTGAGCACACCCTAAATCATGGTTGTCAACAGCAGTAACCTCCTTATATTTTTGAAATAAAACTATAGCCTGATCCTTCTGTTCTTCTGATAGCCTCACTAAATTTTTGAATGGTACCACCACCATTACACTGGGCTGAAATTTGACGGATAGACCAAATTTATCCAGAGAACCAAATTCATGAACCTGAAGGACCTCCTCAACAGGGTCAAGTGTAGGTATGCCAAAATTTGATACCAGCGGATCTGAAATGGTTCTTTTTGTAGGTTTGCTATTAATACCTTGATCTCTCGGTGCCCCATCATAATAATGCCTGGAGCCACATGGGGCTTGAGCCATAATTGTTGATAAGGACCAATAACCTTCCTCATTGAGGCCAGTTGGTATTTCCACCTCTAACTCAGTGCTGACTATTAATTGGTGGCCGGAGTGGATGAATATAGACCTGGCAGCTCTAAGAGGCAGCCCTTGATATATATATCTGCTTGGGAGGGACCAGGTCTTCTTTTTTAGTAAATGGTAGTGAACTGGAATTACACCATCACTATAAGCAAGGCTGACATGTCCCATATGTACCAGATACTTTGGCACTCCGCTGGAGGTAAAATAAATTAGAATTTGCTGCTCTAAAATTTTGAAGGTCCTCTCTTTCATATTGATGACAGCACCAAAGTGTCAATGAGAGCAGTTCCAATTAAGAGGATGTAATCATAATATGGTAACACTATTGCTGGAGCTACAACAATAATTGACCTAAACTGAAAAGTTAACACACTGTACCTCCCTCTGAGACCGTGCTTTCCTCTCCAGTGGTCCCATACACCATTCAATACTCTACATTGGTTTTTAACATCAACTTCACCACCAGCTTAGTGATAGCTATGTTGACCGGAGCGCCCATATCTATTCTAGCTCAGACTTGGTTATTTGCTACAAAAATGTCACATTATGTATACTCAGCATAAGAAGATTTTTGACTGTTTAGTATGTGGGCATTTAAAGAACCTCTCTTTTCAAGGAAGCTCATAATCCCCTCGCTGACTTTAGGGTATTCTTTGGTAACAGCATCCACCAGGAGGGTGACGTTCAATCCTTTTGGAGAAGATGGATCTGAGGATGATCCTGGCTTGTCAGTAATAAATTTGTTCAAAAACTTTACATGCATACGCCTAGGTTGTTCCTGGGTCCTTCATCCTCCATGGCCTTTTCTTGCGCTCATGTCAGTACATTTACCTCCCTGGCCAGCTACTGATATAGGAACTTATCATTATACTGAGGAACTCTGGCGGAATATACTTTTGTAGGTTCAGGTGGGACTTTAAGGTTTAGAATAGCATAGGTAGAGGGTCCCATCTCTACTCCGCTCCATCTTTTTCCTGGTAGTACTGGTCCTGCTGTACGTAATGGACCCAAAGATTGGGGCAACTCTGTGCAAGGTGCCCAGGGTGACTTTAATCAAAATAATTTACCCCATAGGGCCCACATCCTTAGTTATCATAAGTTGGCCCAGGCTTATAGTTTAAATGTTGGCAATTGGCGTAAAAAGACACAGGCCAATAGTTTGACTGCTGATGGTCAGTGTAAATAGGCTCAGGTCAAAAGGTGGGCTTCTAGAAATTGTCATAAGCAGGTTTGGACAGAAGTTAGACAACTGGGGGTAACTGGGCTGAGGGTTAGGCACATAGTTGTAATAAGGCTATAGGTTATTGGGCGGAATAAAATCTGGGTGGGAGGATTTACCCAAATAAGAAAGTCTAGCAATGGCTTCTGAAGTTTTCCAATCTATATTTGGCAGAGTAAAGGTGGCAGGAAGTTGGAATAAAAATTGAACAGTTTTGAGCAGGGGTACGCCATCCTCTAAAAACTGGAGCCATAACATAGTAAAGTTCATGGTATGGCTTCACCGCAGAGGTCATTGTAAATATCACATCATCTATGAATAGAGTGCCGCCCCTACTAACACGTGGATTCCATTGTAAAATCATTCAGCAAATGCAGCAAGGGTCTCATAGTGTTGGAACCCAATGATCAAGAACTTGGCCTTCCGCTGCAATATGTTTATGGTACCCCCAAATAACTGAACCACAGTATCCTTCACTTCTTGATATGTAATAGAACTGCTTGGAAGATAGCAAGTGACTTGGGTGGTGCTTCCAGCATCCAAGGTGGATATCAGCAATTTAACCTTACACCAATCTGAGGCTCCTTCTGCTGCAAATTCAAACTGTTTAAAGAACCCATGGATGTTCCCATCACAGTCAAATGGAGGCAGCTTATTAATACAAAACTCCTACTCCCACTCATAAATGTGAGCCTTTAGGAGAAATGACAAATTTTTTGAGACCCATAGGCAGCATCTCGTCAAGGAGCTGGTTCAGTAGGCCCAGCAGCGCAAAGCTTGTCCACTGCTTCAGGGGTAGCATGGGTCTCTTTGGTGGGTAGTACAACCATTACCTAGTGATTTGGTTCACCAATAAATAATCATCTCTGAAGCTGCCATCACAGATTGAGTAGCTCACACTGCCTGCATGTTCAGCAAAGAGCTCATTGACCGGGTACCCAGCCTCATATTCACCATAATAAAATTCTTTCCAAGAAGCCTCTTGTTTGTCCATTTCCTAATGAGGTTTCTGAGGGTGGGAGATGCTGTCAACTTCCACTCCACACAATGTAGTCATTTGGTAGTGTTGTCCCAGTGATTAGCAAATTGGCTGTTTTGTTGTCCAAGGATCTGCATTTGACTAAACTAGTTGTCAAACTGAGTCATCATGTCAGTATGCTCCTGAAGAAGTTCATCCTGCTTCTAGAGCACTGCATACAAAACAAGTTAAATTTCTGCATATTTAGCTGGCTCAGTGTGCTGTGAGGATTCCCCAAAAATGCAGGCCCAATGTGATATGGCCAATGCTTGGAGAATTTTTAATTTTATTTTGTGATTTTTCAAAGGGCCCCCTGTAGTAAGCACCACTATTATAAAATTGGCGTTAATATTAACAACCACCATAAGGTTTGCACAGGGTTATTCCCACTGAGCAATGTATGGAAAATATGAAGATTTTTGTTCTCATTATAAACTGGTAAATTTATTTTAAGCATGAGGCAAAAGCTTCAGCAACGCCACTTTATTTAAAATAATATAAATACCAGATTTTTACATCTCTGCCCTCTTATTCTTCCTACTAACAATTCTCCCCTCTCTAGATTTCTCATCACACTATATATCCATGATTTCAGTCAATTCTGACCTTTGGCTTAGGCTATTCTTTTCTATGTATTCTCATTGATTCATCCTCATGACTGAAAGGCTCTGGCAGAGTCTATTATTTTCAATTCACTATTGTCTTAGTTTAAAGTGATCTAGCAAACATTTGTCATAAGTCAACATCACCTTATCACCTTATTTGGAGATGATCCAATAAATATCCTTCCTGGGCTCAGTATCACCTTATTTCAAGATGCTTAAATATTTGTACCCTATTAAATCATTTCTGTATATAAACCATTCTGCTACATCTATTTGCAGCTTATCATCAAGTCATATCAAAATCTCTACAGCTATTTTCTCCCTTAGCAAGCTCTTGTGGGGGGTAGTGTTGCAACAGATAACTTTGATTCAGTTCATATGAAGATAAAACTTTACATGAAGCTCCCTCCAAACTTTGGATGATGCTAATTGAGAAAACTTTGGATTGGACCCTTGTCCCAAAGTAATTAAATGGCCAAAGTGATGCTAAACCCTACTAGAAGAGTGTAAAAATGGTATTCTCCTTCTCAATCAAAAGCCATCATTCCTCTAAGACTTTGGAAAGAGCTTGTTAATCTTAAGGTTTGATACCTACACTGAGACTACACTCCCTCAAAACTATAAAGATTGAATTATCTGAGTAAAGTATAGTATATTGTTTACTACACTGGTGCACCTTAAATTACTACCAAAGTGTATAGTTCCCAATGAGGATATTCCATTAGGGTGAACGCTTGAGCTAATTTAAATTATGACTGTTTAACCTTTTGAAGAAACCAGAAATTAAAATCAGATTTACAAAAATTTGCACTTTCTGTCATCTAACAAAAATTCATGTTAGTTGAGTGTTAGAAATCTCACAAACTGTGGAGTTGCTGATTTTTTGACAACCACTTCTTATTGTAGTAATTTGATGATGGATCCCCAATTGTAATAATTCTACACAACTGCATAGTAGAAAAATTACAAAAATAACTTTGGTGTCTTGAATGGTAGATGGCAGTATAAAATAAAATATAAATTGATAATTTACAAAGTGGTTTGTACCAAGCCATAAAATTATTTTAATCTGCCATGGACCAACTCAGTGGCTCCATGGACCCCTAGGGGTTGGTAAGGACCACTTTGGTTGAGACTGTTCTAGATCATGACTTAATCTGGTTGGCAAATAATTTGTTACTAGTAGAATACTCAGCTTCACTATAGTGTTTATAAATTACCAGATAATTCTAAATTATTTTAGTTTTCATATTGGTAGATAGCTATCAATAAGTTCAGAAACCATTAAAACTATTAAAGATTCTAACCTCCAACTACTTAGCCAAAATCAATTAAGTCTGCTAAATTAACTAAACCATCAATCACATACCTGAAACTATTGAGCCTGGCGAATCAACCAAAAATAAACCACACTCAGCAAAAACCAATTATTGAACTTACAAAACAGCCATAAACTACCAACCACTTATCAAAACCTATGAAGAAATTAAATTAAATAAATATGAAAAATTCAGCCAAATTGTGTTATAATTACTATTAGAAATATATGTTTTAGATCTTATATAGAACTGATATTAAAATTTATATGATTATATTAGAAATCACATATTAGCATTCCGTTCCCAAAATTTATATATTACTTGTGCCAAGTTTGGTGATTTTTTGGTTATTTGCTCATGAGATAATGCATCCTATATAAAAACAAATAAGCAGAATGATACTGTTGTAAAGAAAAGTTTAAGCAAATCCTAGTTGATACCCAGCTTAACATAGATTTGTTTGTGGGCTTAAAGTTTACCAGATGATCCTAATTAATTCTTTTTTATATTGGTAGATGGCTACCGATAAAATTAAGAAATCAATTTATATTGATTAAATATAAAATTGCCAACCACTCAACCAAACCAATTAAACTTATTAACTAAAACATCAACCACTTACAGTAAAGCTACGAATTCGGCACTTATTGGTTGCTTTAAAACTAAAGGGCACGATGTGCCCCCATCAACGCATTTGCAAACTATAGTAAAGCCCTAATTATCCGTGGAATTGGGTGGCAAGGCACCGCGGATAATCAGGGCTTTACTGTATCTAAAACCATTGAGTTCAAATCAACCTAAATCCACCAACCATCACCTAGCCAAAACCAATTGACTTATCAAATCAACCAATCACTGTTTGCTAAAACCATCAAGCTTGTTAACCAACCCAAAACCACCAACCGCTTGGCAAAATCATTTAAACTATCGAATCAACCAAATATCAAACTGCTCAGCAGTAACAATATAAGGATTCCATCAAAAACAAAAAAAAATTCACTTGTTACATATAAAACTTTTTATTTTACTAAAAATATTAAAAAATTCTTTCTTATTGCATATTTACAGTATCTAGTAAATACCTATGTAAAGTTTCATCTTTCTAGGCTTGTCATTGTTGAGATACAGTGATGAGTGAGTGAATGAGTGGGCTTTGGCAAATATATTATAGATTATTTAGGATTTCAAGATTGTAAATCGCAGACACTCGCAACATTAATATATTTGGAAAATTTATCAATTGGTGAAGTAAAAATATGGTGGTCCCCATATACAGATGTGGTGACTCCATACTGCAATATTGCTAGTGCTTCTCTTGCGTTCCGCTTGTTAATGATATGTGAGGGCGAGAGTTATTTATTAAAACTTATTTTATTTCTAGTATAATTATGACAGGATTAGCTTCTTTGACTCTCATATAAAGATATTATTCTATTTCAATTTGATGCACTTGCCCCTTATGTTCACTTTAGGATCAGACTATATATTTTTGGCTTTAAATTAAGTATATATCTAACTTTTAACTATGAAGTATATTCCGCTGAGCCATATAATATTCATCGTTAGTAGGATACTTCTAGTATCATTAACTTAATGATGAGAGGTCTATGTCTTCATAAAGTATATTTTTTAAAAAAATTGGCTTACACTGTATCTAACCGCTATAAAATTATCCCTTTACCATTATTTGCTACAGATAAAGAGTTGAAGCGGTAAGTTGAGGTTCAAGTTCTTTGGATATTTAGACTTTTGATCTTAGACTATACTTTCTTCAACTCATGCAAAACAATTTTAGCCGGTTTTAGAATCAACAGGGTTGCATAATTAACTTCAACTAAAAAACTTTGATGGTAGTTTAATATAATACTTTCACATAGGTTTTGGTTTTTGTTAAGCTTAAGTAAATGTTTCGCTTAGGCTATTAAAGTTTTTTTAAATTAAAAATAAACAATTTAATCTTTAGGCTTGTCAACGAGCATATCTAACATCTGATTATGTTGTATCATGATGAAGTTGGTGTTTCGGGTTTAAAAGGAAGGAGGGTTAGAATTAAGCAAAGCATAGGATTAGATTGAGAGATTAAATAGAGATGGGTAGAAATCATAGTTTGCATTTGATGTATACTCTTGGCCAGTACTGAAAAGATAGCCTTTTGCTAACCGGTTATTTATTGCTCTGATAGTTAATTTATGAATTTAATAAAACACTAGAAGAATTTTATTAGATAATTAACCGAGTGGGGAAACGTTCATAGTATTTAAAAATAATTTAATATGAGTTGGGCTAATCTATTCTAAAAGGAATCAGGAATCACCTTTCAAAACGCGTCCATAAAGCAAAATTCAATGTTGACGCCAGTGCTTTATAATAAAGGCTAGGGCTAGTATTAGATTGACACCGAGAATAATCAAGCCGGTAATTACCCAAGGATGCGATGGGTGGTGATCATGTACTAATGAGTGTAAAGTTGGATTGGAGGGAGAGGCGGATGTTAAAGCAAAAGATAGGGGAGTGAGGGTGTGTTCAGCATTACGTTGGATTGGCAGAAGATTAGTATGAAGAGTATTAGTTTTCATGGTGATATGGTCTGAAGTGACTGCATTGTATAGATAATTCGGAAATTCAACAGTGTGAGTGGGATGAAGGATGATTTGTGTTGGAATGGGTTGAGTAGCGATCGTCGTTGAAGTTGCGGTGAGGATTAAGGTTGGATATATTGTACTATACCTTGTTTCAGTTTTAAATACAGTTGTTGTCACTTTTGACATTTGAGTTAAAGCAGTTTCTTGATGGATTGTGTTAGTTTTAAACAAAGTAGTAACTGGATTATCTGTACCATTGATGATGTTTGTTTTATCATCCATGCTTATTGAGTAAACTCTCGTAATAGTCTCTACGATAGTAAAAGTGAATTCGAGAGGAATAGGAATATTATTTTGTAGAATGGTTTCAATCGTGATATGTCTACATACCTTTGTGAACATGGTTCTTGGGATATGTAAAAAACTAGATTGAGGATGGAAGATATGATTCCAATGCTTGGTACCATTGACAGGACCTGAATACTGGGTGCAAGTGCGATATTCAAATGGCGCAGGTGCGCGCAAATTTGATGAATACAAGGGCGCAAAGTTAGAAGGATCTTTAGGGCAAGCTTCACAGAGTCTTTGAAGCTCAACGCCACATCCCTTAACGCGTGATTAATTGTATTTGAATTTATATACCTTTAACGCCGTGCAGTTTCCTAAATAACCTTGGGTTTTGATAACATCAGTGCACACGCGAAACTGAAAATCTCCTGGCCCATAACATAGCGAGCATCCCACATAACGTTTGTAACGGCTGCCGTAATTGCTCTTATACTCTCCATATACTCCATTCCTTAGGGCGAAATCCAAATTTGAGCCACAGCTTTCGTATTGGGCTCGATTAAGTTCTGATCCTTGGCGTTCCCTACGCTCCCCAAGCCCATCATTACATGGAACAAGTTTCCCACACTTATAACACTCATTATCAGCATGAGATTGGAACACTCCTGGAGGACATATTAAACCCAGTACATTAGCTAATAAGCTAGATAGAACAAATATTAATCCAAGTCTCATCAACAGCTACCATCAACCTTGTTCCCTTAAATATGATCATTTGTCTGCTATCATCTCATAGATAAAGCAAGCTAAATCTTTGTCGATTTTTCTTTAGCTTTATATTTCTTCCAATAAGCTTTAACAATATACACCAATTGATTTTCTCATTTTAAGTGCCGAATTTAAACCAAAAACAAAGATGTTGAATATAATAACCACATTGCATTTAGCTTGGGTTACCAACTGAAGGATTTAAGGTTAACACAATCATACAATCAAAGCGTAGACGAAGCATATCTATTGTTTTTTATAGCAACAGATGCTAACCTTTGCTTTAAGTTAAATCGGTAATTACCAAATAAACCCCACCTCATCGCCCATTATATTAAATTGATTGCCATCTAAATCGAACACACGAAAACTAATTAGTGCTCATCATAAACTAACAAATAACAATGTAATGATTTTTAAACTCAACGACGATTATGAAAAAGCGCTTATTTGCTGGTCAATCATCTCTTTTGATTACTCCTTGCCACAAGTCATTTTAGATTGACAAACTAGCTTATAATCGTTACAAAAGATCCTTTTACCTTCCTCAAACATTCAAATATAAATTGGTAACTTAAACCGGGTAACTATTATTTTCTTGTAGTAAAGTATCCAGAAAATCGTTCTAAGTTAACAAACAATATAAAATACACTACAAAAGTATTAAGGTTGACATCGACACAGCATAGGTCATAACCTTAACTTTTGGAATGGTTTAAACCAAAATGTCAAGGTTGCAGCCTGGTTTAATATTTTACACTACCATTTTTACTCAGCTTTGACGATCCAGCCGATTCTTATCGATTCAGGATGCCCATCACAAGGCAAATAGCAAAGCAGGCTGTACTTTATTTACTTACTCAAAGCGCAATGGATATAGCGTATTGTAATTTATAAAATGGTATTTTTAGTTTTATAGAAGGCTATCAACATTCACTCATCAATCGATTGACTATGTACCCAAAATGTAAAAGACAGTTTCTTATTTGCCATCGTGGCTTTACCACGTCAAAAAAGCTCACCAAGGAACTATCCAGAATCAGGTTTCATCGATACTCTTCAGGCTTAGTTAAAGTCTATTTCTATTCCAATTTGATACTGACCATCTTATATTCGACTTGACTACTCGCTTAAAGATCATCTGGGACAATAAACCCCTTGAATAGTGAAATAACCAATGGATCAGCTTTTTTACGCAAATAATTAAGCGTCGATCTATTTTTGCACTCGTATATAATAAATTTACAACCAACCGAGTCCTTATGGGCTGATCGCCATAACTTTGATAACTTCAGAAGCTAAACATTACACTTTGATAAGAAACTTTTTTCTAGATGATCTTTGTCATACCATGGGAGGATACCCCAGTGGTATAATATGGACCCTCTACCACTGCCTCCCGAGTTCGATCCCGTAATGGACTTTGGGTAGGGGACGATTTTGACTGTGTTGGTTTTACGCACCAATGCCCCGAACCGAGATAGCGAATAGCAAAGGCGGCCCAAGGAGTTCCTGGCCTATCATACGCCGCGCATGGAGGTTTTCCGGGTTTTATCCTCCTTTCCCATTTTCTTCACTTCCCTAATTGGTGCGGTATCGTCCCCAGGTCGGCCCACCTCGAATAAAATTTAAAAATCTGTCATACCATTTATTACGAGGGTAGGTTTATATAGATCAAACTTCACCTTAAACTTATCTGCTTCGATAGATCTGGCCACAATTTAATCAATATAGAATCAAGTTTGATATGAGATAAGCTGCTATATTTAAAGAAATCAGATATGCTAAATTTATAGATTTAAAAACTAATCAATATTAGCGCATGGATTACACGATGCGGCTTTGGTTGGGGTGATTCAAATTTGCTACTTATAATTTACTTACACTCTACAATTTTAAATTTTTATCAGATTAAAAGTCGTTATGGAGATCCTTACCCATTACTAAACTAATTAGGTTCGATAGATATTATAGAAGTATAAAAAACTTTACTAATGCTAGAAGCATGCCAATTATCTCATATAAATAAATTGTAACTACTATTCATATAATTTTTATATTATCTTAAAACTAATTTTTTTCAATTAAATTCTTCTGTATAGAATCCACTTACCAAAAAACAAGTATGCCATAATAACTATTACTTGCACAGATAATACCTTAAAACTTTATTTTAAATAGCATGTTATAAAAAGTCTCATAGCAAAAAGTTATATTAATACCATCTTGTTAATCTTTAATCTTATATATGCCAGCATACTAATCTAATACTATAGGTTAGTGGTATAACTTATCAACCAATAAATTAGATCAGGCTTATCTTGCAGCTCAGCAATTTGTAATATATTGATAAATTTACTTTTCTTTTTTAACAAGCTTAAATATGGCACATGAAAAAGTACAGGATTAATATTTAAGCTTAGGCAGTGTTGGAATTCAGGGGTTTTAGATGCTTGCAGGTGTCAGAAAATTACAAGTCCAATATTGTAATAAGATTGAATTAGGTTTTGATACAAATAAAATTGGCCAAAAAACCCTGGTCAATTCTCAGTGGAACCCCTTGAATCAGGGTAACACTTTTATTAATACTTTATGGGAAAATAGCATGAGTTCAGGCAGCAGGGATACTCCAAATTGTTGGAAAAATCAAAGGAGTCATTTTCAGGTCCCTCCCTGTCTAATAACTAAATTAGTTTAACACACACCTAGATGAAGACCACCCCTTTTTATAGGGTTGGAGGGGATCCCACTAGGTGATTTATTTTCTTGCCCACTGATTAGATAAAATATTTAAAATCATTGCCTCATGGATATATCCTACCTGCAAATGACTTTCCATTGGCTGTTCCATATAAGCAATGCAAGTCTCAAGAGATTTGATAGGCCAAAACTTAATTTTACCTAATTTGGCTATTCCTGTTAAGAGAGTGTCTGTAACTCCCTCATTCCCAGCAAGGTGATGTGGGATGCAAACCCTGCACTGCTAGGGAACTATCCATTAGGAGAATAGGAAACAAGGCACCTCAAATGGTGCCTGTGCAAAAGGGACCCAAGGCAAGGATGTAGAGAGTGACATATAGTACCAGTTAAGTGAGAAACAGCACAGCTTGAGTGGACCACAGAGGGGAGTCCATAATCAAGTGTAACTCGGTGCCAGTAGGCATGGGTGCCTCAATCTGGAGGGGACCTGAGTGGCCCAAGGGTGCACCTGAGATTTTTGTAAATTGTGATAAGATGTAGTGGCCCACATAGTTGGAGACCTCCTTGAAGAGGTCCACCACCAAGTTTGCCCAAGGAACCATAAGTGAAACGTAAAATAATGTATAAATTCTTAAGATAGTCGACTAACAAGGAAAGTTGGTCATAAAAAATGTATTTAAAGTGGGTTGGGGGAATTAGGGTTCTGTGGAAGTGTGCCTAAGCCTAGACGCTCCAATAAGCAAATGCTTCCATTCATTTTTGTAAAATACACTGAAAGTGCCTTCACTCAAGTAATTGAATGAAGCTGTATTTTACCCAAGCTTAAGATTTTATAACTTGAACAGGATTTAAACCCCTGTTCTCCAATTAACTGAATTGAACCATCTTTGTTCATTATGTAGATCGTTTGTTTCAGTGCCTGGGTGAGATAAGGGGCTGGGCGTTTTGCATCCCATTAGTACCAACCTGGGCATGCTTTGCTTGCACCCAGCGTTGGTCTAAGGTGTGTTTCAGGTCAGGAAGAGCCTGAAGTTTCACCTTATGGGCCTCCTGTCACCCAGCCTTATCTTTGGCATTAGTTCCACTATCAAGTCATCCAACCATAACATTACCCTCTCCTCCTCCTTGGGCTCCACCCCTCCAGGGGCGTTTGCTAAGGAGAAGTTCTTATGTGTTGGTGGCAACTTCATAGCAGCAACGGCTGGCTTAAGCTTAGATCCTGCAGCCTCAGGGAAACAATTATGGAATGATTTGATCAGGTCTTGGGAATGTACACAATCTTGTGCTGGCACCCATCTGTTCTCAGCTGCGTCAAACCCCTTCCAGGATACCAGATACTTGAGACGTCTCTTAACCTGGTGGGAGGCTACTATTTCCTCCACTTCCCATTCTGGTGCCCCATCCACAAGATAAGCCTTGGGCGTCACAGGTGGAGGGCCCTCAAACAATATCAATTTACTCATACAAAAGATGGAGAAGGTCTGGAACGTGGAGGGAAGATTCAACTGGTATGAGGCATGACCCACCTTTCTAACTACACGGTAAGAAATCCTCTTTGGACCCAGCTTTTTGCATGGCTGCTTGATAGGGATGTTGAAAGCATCAAGCATCATGAGATCCCCTTCCTTGTATGCTGGACCCACTTGGCGCTTTTCATTGGCATTCTCCTTATAAACTAGCATAGCCGCCTCCAAACTTGTGGACACCCCCTGATGGACCTTCTTGAGGGTCTTAGCAAAGTCCACCACCGCTTCCACTTTGGAGCCACAGCTGGGCTCCATGTTAAAAGCAGGGTTAAAGCCATGGTTGGCGAAAAGGATGACAACTGATTGATGAATGTAAAGTGTTGTTGTAACTAAACTGGGCCATGGCAAGGTGAGGAACCCAATCTGAAAGGTCTGCGGTGGTGTAACAACGCAGAAATTGTTCCAAGCACTGGTTTACTTGCTCGGTCTGCCCATATGATTGGGGGTGATAGGCAGTCAAATGGTAGGGGAGAATCTGAAGAGTTTTACACAACTCTTCCCAAAAGATGGAGGTGAACTGGGGTCCCCAGTCACTAATGATTTCTTGAGGAACCCCATGAAGTGCAAATACATGGGCGACGAAGAGCCTGGCCATTTCAGCAGCAGTTATTATCGTTCTGCAAGGAATAAAGTGGGCGAAATTCATAAAGCGATCCACCACCACCATGGTGGCATCATACCAATCTGAAATGGGTGACTCCACAATGAAATCCATTGATAGGGAAGTCCAGGGCCCTTCAGCCTTTTGGACTGGTATCAGCAACCC
Source organism: Massospora cicadina (assembly GCA_022478985.1). NCBI lineage: Eukaryota > Fungi > Entomophthoromycota > Entomophthoromycetes > Entomophthorales > Entomophthoraceae > Massospora > Massospora cicadina. The sequence continues at coordinate 157,710 of JAKSZP010001389.1, forward strand.
TGCTAAAGGTTGACAATTGGGTTTCATTTGATTGCAGATCAGGCACTCCTTACAGTACCGCCCCACCTAAGCAGGCAAGCCCTTCAAATTGTAAGTGCGTCATATCAACTCCAAGGTCTTTGCTTTCCCAGGATGACCAACAATGATTCTGTCATGATGGTCCCAGATGATCTCTAGGTGCAGTGGTCCAGCAGGAACCCATAGGCGCCCTTGAAACTATACCATCTCATCCTTCACTTGATAACCCCTGGATAAGTCCTCCTGATTCAGGGCGCTCTTAGCGAGAACAACAGTATATTCAGCTGATAATGGCTGAGAAAGAACTACCTTTCTGAACATACTATATTCTGATGCATTTTCCAGAGGTGCGAGCGCTGGTGTATGGACCATGGAATCAGGAAGTTGAGGCATAATCATACTCAGTGGAATCATCAACTGGGTGTTGTGAATTTCTACCTCCTTAAAATTGGGAGACAAAGCAGGGTTGCGGCTTAAAGCATCAGCCAAACCATTCTCCTTGCCCTTGGTGAACTCATAAGAAAATGTAAATAGGGCAAGGGTCTCATTCCAACGGGTCTGATGTGGTGTTAGGACATGAGGAGCGCGGTAGTACAACAAGGCTCGGTGGTCTGTGCATACCCAGAATGGTTGGGAGGAGCCATGTAAGTGGTGACGCCAATAAATCAGCGCCTCCACCACTGCTAATAACTCCTTGTCATATATGGCATAGTTTAACTCATGCAGAGACATTTTCCTAGAAAAATATCCCTTGGATTCTCAGACCCATCTTCACCCACCTGTAACAGGGCAGCTGCAATGGCAAAGTTGAAAGCATCTGAGGACACAATGAACTTTTTAGTAGGGTCAACATGGCAAAGGATGGATTCAATAACAGGGTGCACTTCACCGCTTGAAAAGCATCCTCCAAAATGGGGGACCACTGAAGCACCTTGGCACCGCTGGCCTTATATAATGGTGCTGTCACCTCAGAGAGAATGGGTGTGAACTTCTTGAGGAACGTACATGTACCCAAAAAGCTCCTCAATTCCTTGACAGAGGTGGGGGTGGGCCAATCACAAATAGCTTTCTCCTTATCTGGAGTTATCATATGGCCTTTGTCAAAAATGACGTTGCCCAGAAAAGTAACCTGGGACTTAAAGAATTCACATTTACTAATCTTGAGTGTAAGGCGAGTGGCCCTCAATCTCTCCACCACTTGACAAAGGTGTACTGCATGCAACTCCTGATATGGGGAAAACACTAGGATATCATCCATGTAGGCAACCGCACATACCCCCAACAAGTCCCCCAACGCAGCATCAATGCGGCATTGAAAGATGGCAGGGGCATTCTTAAGCCCAAAGGGCATAACCTGGAACTGGAAAATTCATTTTCTGGTGCGGAATGCGGTTAACCACTCCTGGCCCTTCTTTATCCAGATTTGATTGAACGCATTGAGGCAATCCAATTTGGAGAAAACTTTTACCTTTTCTACATAACGTGCAATCTGGGAATCTAAAGGGATGAGATGAAGGTCGGGTACAGTCACATTGTTTAAATTTCCATAATCAACACAAGAGTGTAAAGTTCCATTGGTCTTCTCCACAAAGAGAAGTGGGGAGCAGACAGGGGAGGTACGCTGAAAGATGGCACCTTTAACCAACTGCTCCTTCACCCACACATCAAAAGCCTCTTCCTCCCAGACAGTCAATGGGCAAATAGGGGAAGAGATATGCACCAGATCCACTGTGAGCTTGAAGTTACAATCAAACTCAGAATGATCTGGTAGTGTACTAGCTGAAGCAGCATCAAAAGAAGATGCCAACTCCTCCAAACAGAAAGGTAAGAAAAGTCCCATGGAGTGCTTCAGCAAAGGGGCAAGATAAGGAGTGGGAACATTGGGCCAATGGGGTAATTTGCCCTGGGCGTTATCCTCAGACAAAGGAACAATCAACTGGTGACCATTTATCAAAGACAATGATAGAGTGTTTTCTTTTAAATTAGTCCTGACGTCAAACTTCCGCCACCACTCTACATCCAAAATATTGGGGAACAGGGGTTTCTGATAGCTTTAAACTAGTTGGACAATAGATAGGTGCCCACTTTGAAGTCAACTAACCCCATGACGTTCAGTGTGGGGATACCTTGAGAAGCCCCAACCTCTAACCATACTACCTGATGAGTAACTCAACTCAAGGTAGTCAGCAAGGTCTTGGTCAATAAAATTATTTGAGGCACCGGTATCCACTAAAATAATTGTGCTGAACTTTCCAAAAGAGGATGTAAGGGTAGCAGTCAACAAGAAGTATCCAGAATGGGATTTATAAAAAGCAGAAAGCGCCACTATCTCACCAGAAACTTCTTCCTCTGGCTTGAACAAGCCATCAGGGTATGTTTTGGAATCATAGAAGGGGAGGGATAGTGGGCCACTCTTACTACCGAGGCCACATATCCCACCCCACCTTCTGCACGAATTTATATATATTATTATATTTAACATGAAGCTCCTTTTCCACCTCATGAGTGCCCCAGATCATGGTAGGGGTCATACGAGGGTTCTCAGTGGTAATCTGATAAACCAGAATAGGGTCCTCATCCAGGCCATATGAGCTTATAAATGGCTCATTTTGTGAAAAATTGCTTGCATTATAAAACGTGTTTTCAGGCTCCGATGAACTCACACCTACTCTGATGGTTCAGTGTGCTACATTATCCAGGGCCATCACCCCAGGCCCAGAACCAATACATCAGCATGCCCCTCAGAAACGTGGTGGGGAGAAAAAACGTTATCAGGGTCCCATTTTTGGATAAATTTGGTTATGGAACCTCCTAAATCCTTGATTTTTGGCGAGACAGGGAGGAAATCAGTGGGGAGCACCTCATAATTCAAGGAAATATCATTAGTCAGAGATGCATTACTTATAGGGATGACCACGGGTGACATCATAGCAGCAGAATCAGCTGACACATTTATTCTAGACTTGAGGCTAGAACCCTGCTTGGCTTTGAATTCCACAAAATTTGAAGGTTTGGAAGTTTAAGAGTCCATCATTGTGAAAAGCGCGCTCAACTATTCAGTTCCCATATTTATAGAGGCCAACCCAGGTGCAATTATTATGTCCAAATCACGTGGCCCCTTCCAGGTTGGGGCGGAGAAACTATCCCAAAGGGCTTCAATCAGAAGATCAAAGTTGGAAGGGGGCGACAGCCAAATTGGGGAAATACACATGGAAAGGTCCATGGAAGAATGGAGAAACAACATTTTCACAATGTCAGGCAAGGATAAAGCCTGGGCTTTTACACAAAACTCATCCAAATATAAATTCACTGGCTGACCCACTTGTCTCAATGAAAAGAACACATAGAAGGATTGGAATGATGCTTCATCAGGATGATGTTGCACCAAAATGTGCTCCAAGACCTCCACGGATTGCCACAAGAGCGGATATGCATTAAATATGGCAAAAACCCAATCAGCCGCTTCTGGAGACATCTGATACATCAAATCTACTCCTCATAGATGGATGGGAACCAGATAAGTTGTTATTCCCTAAGAAAGGTTTTGGCTCAAGGGTAGCCAAGGCCTTTTGAACTTTGGAGTAGATCTTAGGAGAAAGGCGGGGAATCGTGACAATAGGATCACAAAAGGTCTGAGACCACCAGTTACAAGAAGGAAGGGTGGGCACTTCTCAATTGGTAGTTGCAAGAATAACGCTGAGATGCACCAAAACAAAACCAAATGAGAAAACTGTGGTGAGCACCATCATGGCAGTGACAAACGGCCAGCGCACCCAGTTTACAAATAATGAAAGTCCCACACGGATAATTTTCATGCATGTAAAGTAAAAGGGTTAGTTGACTAATGTTAAGAGAGTGTCTGTAACTCTCTCATTTCCAGCAAGGTGATGTAGGATGAAAACCCACACTTCTAGGGAACTAGCCATTAGGAGAATAGGAAACAAGGCACCTCAAATGGTGCCTGTGCAAAAGGGACCCAAGGCAAGGATGTAGAGAGTGACATATAGTACCAGTTAAGTGAGAAAATGGACAGCTTGAGTGGACCACAGAGGGAGTCCAGTTCAAGTGTAACTCGGTGCCAGTAGGCTTGGGTGCCTCAATATGGAGGGGACCTGAGCGGCCCAAGGGTGCACCTGAGATTTTGGTAAATTGTGATAAGTTGCAGTGTCCCACATAGTTGGAAACCTCCTTGAAGAGGTCCGCCACCAAGTTCGCCCAAGGAACCATAAGTGAAACGTAAAATAATGTATAAATTTGCTTAAGAAAGTCGACCAACAAGGAAAGTTGGTCATAAAAAATGTATTTAAAGTGGGTTGGGGGAATTAGGGTTCTGTGGAAGTGTGCCTAAGCCTAGACGCTCCAATAAGCAAATGCTTCCATTCATTTTTGTAAAATACACTGAAAGTGCCTTCACTCAAGTAATTGAATGAAGCTGTATTTTACCCAAGCTTAAGATTTTATAACTTGAACAGGATTTAAACCCCTGTTCTCCAATTAACTGAATTGAACCATCTTTGTTCATTATGTAGATCGTTTGTTTCAGTGCCTGGGTGAGATAAGGGGCTGGGCGTTTTGCATCCCATTAGTACCAACCTGGGCATGCTTTGCTTGCACCCAGCGTTGGTCTAAGGTGTGTTTCAGGTCAGGAAGAGCCTGAAGTTTCACCTTATGGGCCTCCTGTCACCCAGCCTTATCTTTGGCATTAGTTCCCACTATTAAGTCATCCAACCATGACAATTCCTACCCTAATCAAAAATTTTCATTGATTTACCATTGAAACTCAACATAGTTTAAATACTAAGCAGCAAGATAATAAGAAGGTTCACTTTTTCCCCCTGACCACAACCCAAAAAAAAATATAAAAATCAAACTTTTTAGTTCTATTAGTATTTAATTATTTTTAATACAGGTGGTGCAAAAAATCCCCCAAATTAAGTTGTTGGAATTTAGGTGCAAAATGCACCAACAATCATTTTTAAAAACTAAAATGCAACAAGTGGTGCTCAATACAGAGGTAGCCTGTACACCACAGACTTTCAAAAAAATAGAGCTGTTGGGGTGATAGACCCTTCTAGCCTCCCCGCTGAAATTGACCATAGACTAGCAATTATGGAACAACAGCTATCCAGTGCTTTGTCTCGCCTTAAAAGGCTTGAGCAGCACTTATCTTAACGCCCTTATGGGGCATGTCCAGTTATAAAAAACCCCTCTCAGAGATAAGTACATCCCAGGTGAGGGCAGTATTGCCTCCTTCCTCTTCATTTATTATTAAGTTATGGAAGGGGCAACTGACCAAAAAAAAATTCAACCCATCTTTCCCTGCTTGAGCCGTGTAGTTCAGGAATTATAATTTCACAAGTGGTCACCCTCAGCAACTGGGCGGAGGTGAAGGAAGCGCTCTCAAAGAGTTTGGGTCAATGCATAGTCTAAAACGGCAAATTTAGCCTTTATGTGTTTTAGCCTACAAAAAGGAGAATCAATTGCTGTTTTTGTTAATTGATTTTATAATGAAGCCCAACTGATACTGTTTGCAAAAATGCCCCCGCTTGATGATGATATTGCTGCTGATTTGAATGAATTGGCACCTCATCCCTCTTTGGCGATGCATATCTCTTCCATCAAGCGTTCCTTCAAAAATATGGGATATAAAGGAGGCTCTACTAGTGGTGGTTGGTTTCTATGGACATGATAAACTGCAAGAATCTCCTATAACCCTTCCAGTCTCTTCTATGACTGTTTCCCCTTTAAAATCTGCTCCCAAGAAACTGCTCCCACGAGGTGCTCCTCCCCCATGTGAGAAGATGAAGAGGATACTATCAGTGCTAGGCCAATGCTACCTTTCATCTTCCGCTTCCAAAGCTCAGTCAGCAAAGTTAGCTATCACTTTGCCTTGCTCTCCTCCTCCTTCAGAGCAGTCTTCCAAAGTGTATGAAGTGTTGCATTCCACTAAGGCGCTACCTCTATCTCCATCAGCATCTCCTCTAGCTGCACCTCGCCCAAAACTATGGCCATAGGGCAACCCAAACCTGTCCCCTCCAAGGCTTAAGTCAAATCCATTAAAATTCAAACTCATATCCATAAAAGTTAATACAGTGGAGGAGCAACCCCAGGACCTATCTTGCCCTAAGGGAAGCCATGAACCTACCTCACACCTTATGGACTCCCTGACATGCATTGATAACCCCTCTGATGACGAATCTGAAGGAGGTTGTGAAGATAAGGGTCATTATGTTTTAGGAGTCCCAGATGAAGTGGCTGTATCCGACAGGTTGAACCCTGAGAGAGTGGATATGGCCAGGATACACAGCCAAAATTATCTTTATCAAGTGCTGAGGGGTCTGGAGGTTATTGACACTGCTAGTGACATAAATCAGCTCATTGCCTCACTAATTCAATCCACTCAGACTGTGCACACTATGAGGTCTATCCAGGAGAAATACCCTGAGACTGTTGAAAGAATAACTTCCACTCTCAGGCTAAAAGAGGTACTATCTCTTTCCCCAATTTTGGTGGAACATTAACAGAAGTGGAGGTTGTCGTTAATGGAGTATGGGTCAATGCTATCCTTGACACTGGATCATCTGTTAATGTTGTGTCATCCAAACACATCAAAAATTAAACTGCCCCTGACCTCGAGTATACCCAATAGTTTAGTACTGCTGGTCTCTCCAACAAATGCACTACTATGGAAGACTCTTTTTTGCCCATCCAATTTAGGAAGCTCATCATATCATCCCCTGCGGTGACCTTGGCTAACTATACCTATGATCTATTCTTTGTTCCCCAGTTTATGCTTAAGTACAAAGGGGTCGTTAACTTGAAGCAAGGCTATCTCTCCCTTCTTAGCTACAAGGTTCCTCTAATTCTGACCAATGTTGAGCTTAACAAAAAAAAGAATACGCCTGCACCGTGGAGTACCCCTCCTCAGACTTATTTCTGCACTACACCACAGCAGAACAAAATACAAAATTTTTGCCTCCTTCAGTGGATGCTCTAGAGGGTATCCCATTCTACGCTTATTTAGAGTTAGCCATCAAAGCTGGTGAATAAAGGATAGTTGACACGAAGATTACCCTACAAATCCCCCACAACTGCTTACTGCATCTAATCAGCATTGACAGAGTTAGCTCTCTTGATCCTAGTGTATTATCAGGCGTGTTAAAACCAGACTATCAGCGACCTATTAATCTTCTGCTGGAAATATTACCAAGAATGACATGGTTTAGAGAAGCATCAGGAGATCATAAGAGGCATGCTAATTCCCATTGAGTACATCCAGCAAATTACTGTATTGGGTCTATGGCGGATATGGGCCTACCTGCTGAACAATCGTTATGTACTCTGCACACTACTAATATCTCTGATGATCTAACCCCGCAGAGCTTAATAAAGTTCATTCTTTACTATAGCCTTATACCGACATCTTCTCCAAATCTGATACTGATTATGGACATATGAAGAGTTGGACTCATACCATTGATGTTGGAGATGCTTGTCCTATCTGATACAAACCCTATCACAAATCCAAAGTTGAGGAGCAACATATACGAAAAGAGCTAAACAGTTGCTGAATGCTGGGTTGCTGGTATAGCCTCAAAGCCCTTGGTCGTCCCTCTTTTACTTATAAAGAAGAAAAACGGAGGTCTTTGGGTAGTTATGAATACTTAAACTGAACAATCACACCAAGAAGTACAGCTACCCAAACCCCATATTAATGACGCTCTGGCCCAAGTCTCTGAGTTCAAGTCTTTTTTGCCATGGACTTGGCTAGCGGATACTGGAAGATGGGCTCTCTCCCCAGGATCAGGACAAGTGCGCCCTTATCTGTAGTAATGGCGTATTTTAACCCACTCAGTTACCCCAGGGGTTATGCAATGCGCCTGCCACTTTTCAGCAGGCTATGGGTCATATTCTCCAGGATCTCAAGATGAGCTGTGTGATTATCTATCTCAATGAAATCACAGTATTCACCAGGATTTTTAACAAGCACCTCACGCACCTAAAAGAAGTGTTATAACGCCTGAGGGCTTCTAACATTAAGTTGAGCCATCAAAATGTACTTTCTTTAAAAAAAACTGGATTTCCTTTGGCACGCCATCTTACAAGACGGAATCCAACCCCTACAAGATAAGATTGAGGCTATAGCTAAGATGCCTGCGCCTAAAACCTTCACGACATCCAGGTATCCTTGGTTATGATTGGTTATTACCATCAATAGATCCCCAAATTTGCCCAACTCAGTATGCTCCTCGTACATCTCTTGGCTAAAAACACTACATTCCATTGGAGTTCTGAACAAAAAGCCGCATTTGAGACCCCTGAAGGAGTTGCTGAAATAAAAGACAATCTTCGTCACCCTGACTATGAAAAGCCTTTTCATGTTGTTCACAGATTCCTCCAATTATGCTGTTGGAGCTACCTTGGCTCAGTTGAATGAAAATGGGGTTGATTATCCCGGGTCCTACCTCAGGAAAATTCTTTTGAAAGCTGAGCGCAAATACAGCGTTACTAAGAAGGAGTGCCTGACTGCCCTTCTTGCTGTCAAATACTACTGCCCTTTTCTATATGGAACTTCATTTAAAGTGGTTACCAACCATTCCTCTTTAAAGTGGTTACAAAATATGAAATATCACACTGGGCGGTTGTCTAGCTTGGCTCTTAAGCTCCCAAAACTATGATATGGCCATTGAGCATTGAGCTTGGACGCTCCATATGTATGTTGATGGGTTGAAGCGGCTGCCCATCCTTCATCTTGATAATAGCGAATCAGAGAGGTTTCATGACCTCCTAATGACTCCTGATGCATGGGCAGATGAAGATGAACCAGTATAGAAGATGATAGCACGGCACTCCTGAAACAAAAAGGTGGAGAGCGGGAAGTTAGATAATAAAGTAGGAGTAAAATTGGTTGCCTTTCTTCAGCCATCAGAGCGAGTACCAGTCATCTTAGAGTCTCACACTATGATGAAGCATGGCGGAGTAAGAAAACCTATGGGTGGGTGAATTAGTGGTACAACTGAGAGGGCATCATGGAAATCATAACTGAAGACTTGGATGCCTTTCTGACCTGTTAAAAACAATCCAGCTTCAAAACCTGATATCAGTATCAACCTACAACGCCCCAATAACCCTTTCACACCATAAGTTTGGACGTGGTAGGTCCTTTCCTTCAAACTACAGGTGGCAATCGCTATATCTTGGTCATAAGTGATCAATTTACCAAATGGGTTGGAGCTGTTGCTCTTCCCTCTCAGACTGTTAAAGCCACGGCCACCTTCTTAAACCAGTACATCTTCACCTGGCACAAGTGACCCAAGTCCTCAGAATGTGACAATTTAAAAAATTTTACATTAGAGTGGTGAAGCTCCTCGCCACCTCCATGGGAGCTCAACAACCCTTCTCACCCCCTTTAATCATCCACAAATGGCTTTGCAGAAAAAGTTAACGGAATCCTGGCCTCAATTCTATGCAAAATGGCCACTTCAGAACCTCTCCACTGTGATCTTTATTTACCCAGTGCCCTCATGGCTTACCATATCAGCTACCATTGCATCCTCAAGATGTCCCCTTTCTGTATGTTATATGGGAGAGAACCTGAGGTTCCAGAACTATTAGCCAAGGATATTTTCTCTGACAGGATTGGCCCAGAGCATGCCATGAAAAAGTTGGCCCAACACATTATCCAATTACAATCAGAGGCCATGAATAAATTTTACAAAGATGGTCACCAAAGAAGGCCAAGACAAGAATGAGCTCTGGGCCCCTCTTCCTTCCTTTCAAGTATCTGACTTGATACTGTATTACCATAACCATATCACTCCAAGAAGTGAGAAGCTCAGTTCTATCTGGGAAGGCTCATTTTTAATCATTTATAAGCGGGGGGATGAGTACTCTAAAAAATCCCTTGCTACCAGAGTTACTGTGAATGGTGTTCATGGCCAATTTTTGCGCATTTACTCTTCTCCTAACACTCCTGGAGGGGGTAATGTCAGACATTTGCAAGTTCAATTATGTTATAGGAGTGTATTTTGAAATAAAGATGAAAATAAGAACGAAATTGGCCAAAAGATCCTGTCCAATTTTTGGTGGAACCCTTTAAATTGGGGCAATAAATTTATTAACAAAAGTTGGCCAAATACTATGTGTTCAGGTAGTCAAATTGCGCCATGTATGCGGCGAAATCTGGAGAGTTCATTGAAGGTTCCTCCCCAGCCCAATTCTACTTTAATTAAAGCACCTATACCGCAAACACCCCCTTTTATAGCCTTGGAAGGGGTCCCTCAAGGTGCAACACTTTTGCCCCAAGGTGATTGGCTTAAATATATCAAATCATTACCTCACAGACATGTCCTAACTACTCTCAACTCTCCATTGGCTGTTCCATCAAAGCGATCTGAGATTTGAGAGCTCCAATAGGTCAAACGCCCATATTTCCTAATTTAGCTCAAAGTTAATATTGAATTGATGACAATCTTGGTCCAAGCACCAAGTTAATTTAAATACAAAGCATTGACCCATGAAAAGGGTTCTCTTTTCTTACCCCTGCAGTTACTAAAAATATTTGAGGTGAGCAATCTTGGGACAAATATACCACACCAAGAAATTTTCTAGCAATTACAGGATGCGAACTCAAAGCCTGCATTAGGGTGGAAGCAGTTTTACCTGCTAGGCTAACCATCCTTCTTTGCAGTTACTAATAAAAACCCATAAAACCTAACTTTTTAGCATTCGCTTTTAAGTATTTTTATTGCAACTAGTTGTGGAAAACCACCTTTATTTATTTCAGCAGTAGAGATTAAATTCCTCCTGCAATATTGTTAAAATCAGGGGCAAATTAGCACCAGCGAGCATAAATCCTGCCCAGATTCCAACACCTTTCATTGGGGATAAGGGGTATAGGACAAGGGGGGCAATACTGGATAGTCTTAGGGTGATGTATTATTTTTAAATATGGGAATAATGTCACCTTCCAAGAACCAGGTATCTTTCCATAATTAGATTTGGAAGTGCCACTTATGAGGCATGGATCCAAAGAACCAATAATGGGATCTTCAGATTAGATAACTATGGAGGAGATCCAGTGCTTCAGCCCTGTTGAGGGAAGCCTTGTTGATAGCTTCAAAAATGATAGTATAGATGGACCACAATGCTATGTTTATAACAGGGCTCTGAGCTGTGAGGAATTGGTGAGAGCACCCTCATGGTGGATGGATCATGGGTAGGGTAGAATATACTAGGTGCAGGAAGCTGTAACAGACAGGAAACTTCCCTCTAGATTACCTTGATTGTGGAGCACCCCTCTATCCTATGGATGAGAGTATTATGTTCACCACAAACAGGACAAAGGTGGGCAATGGTGTTGGATCTATTTGCAGTATGATATGACCCTGTAAGGCACTTCCATATGTGAGCTCTAGTTTTAGGGTGGAGTAAGGAGAAAGCTTGAAGATGGCAGATAAAGAAAAAGTCTAGGGTTAATATGTAAGCTTAAGCAGAAAGGCCAACATTTATCTTTTTAGATGGTAATATAAGCTTCAATTTAAATAGGGTATATTTATTAAACCTATAATATTTATAATTCCTTGTAATTGTAATTTTCCATATTTGTATTAGCAAGTATGATTTCTAGTCTGCATAAAAATAATTAATAATATAAATTATTAGCTAAATAAATTGTAAGTAATGGACTTTAATATAAAGCATATCAAAAATTGGTAGTCATAAATAAATTAAAAAATATTTTATTTATTACTTAATTTAGCTCCCAGTAAAAAACTTCTCTTTAACCGCTCAAAGTCACTTTTGAGCAATTTTAGTTTTAAGTTAATTTATCCACAGCCATCTGCCCAAACCTATTCTTTGATGTCCTTGGCTCTGCCGCCTGCCACCCCAGTGTGGGGCAGCGGTGCACCCCCACCTAGCGTTTTCCGCCCTGCAGGCAAGCGCGTTCGGACAGGTTCAAACAGCCCGCCCACTGCTTCCAACCGTTTTGTCCCCCCACGAGACCTAGCACTCCACCTGGCGCGCATCCACCCTTCTCGCCCCCATCCTCTCGCCCTCCCTCGCTCTGCTATTCGCTATTGCCTCAGAGTGGACTATGGACGTTTGTTCCCATATGCCAATAAGGCAATTATTGACCTAGCCACTACAGCCTTTGCGCCAGCTGGCTTTATAGACTTCCGCCCTTTTAAGGGCTACTTTGACGTTGGGTTCCAATCTGAGGAGGATGCTGAAGCGGCAGCACAAACTCCTCTAATTTATAAAAAAACCCCCATTCCCACAACCCGTACTCGCCTCCTTCAGACACCACGCTAGTGGTATCCTTTGCAAATCTCCCATCCCACCTTCCACCCCAGGTTTTGTATGACCAGTTGGTCGCGGGGCTCATGGCTTATGGCACTCAGCCCAACCTCATCTTTGCCATTCCTTCTGGTGCAGAACGCCTTGCTGCTCCTTGTGCAACAGCCAACATCATACCACACCACCCTACCATAGCCCAACAAATCCCACCCCGCGCTAGTGTGGCTGCAGCACCTGATCATTTCTTTTGGGCTCAGGTCAATAATGGTAGGCAGATTTGTTCCCTCTGCTTTGGCCTTGACCATGCAAAAAGAGCGTGCCCTAAGGCCAAATCTGCTGATGCAGCTTCTGAGCCCCCTCTGGAGGTTCAGTATGGGGCGCTTTGCTGCCCCCTCCCACCCTCCAATCTCGTTCAGTGGGCCCACATGGAAAATCAGCCCCACCCAAAACCTCCATCCTCACTCTCCCACCTAAATCTACGCCAGCCAATCAGAGCAATGCTTGGACCGCCATTTGCACCCAAGCAGCTGCCCATTCGCCCAATCCTACCCACTCAAATTTAAACGCCACTATTCCAGTGAACCAAAATACATGGGATCTATTGGCTGAAACTGACAAATCAGGTAATGTCCTCATTAGTAAGCATACAGGTCAACCTCTCTACCAAGGCGATTATGGTTAGGCAGAATTTTTTCTTTCTGACTTCAATGAAACCCCTACCTCTCGCCATTTTGCTCCTCTACCCAATACAGCCCCCTTTCAAAGTGACCGCCAGCTCGCCTTAGCTGCGGTGGCCTCTCCTCATTGCCCAAAACTACGCACCGCGGTGGCCCAGTCAGTGGCTCAGCTCCAGCATGGCCTGCCCACCATCTTCTTCCCCCTGACTTCCCTGAATCTCCCTGCAGTGACATCTCAAAATTATTTGATGATGCTGAAATCGCTGTTATGAATGTCGCAACACTTGCTTCATTCAACCCCTCAGCCAAAATCACCCGCCACAGTATCTCACTTTTCACCCAACTTCCTGAAGCCCGCAAAGAAGCTGAAGTTCTCCTCGCAGCTTTTGTTGAGACACTTTCCCGTCATTATCTTGATGCAGAAGTGGAAAACTCCTACTACGCTGACCTCAGCCCCCACTATGCAAATGCCCCAACGCCCTGGCTCTCTGCTCTGATCTGGTACTGCAACCAACACCCCTTGATTGAGGCGGGTCTTTCTGAAAACCAACCCCCTGACCCCTCCTCACCCTCTGCCATGGTGGGTTAAGCAGTTTCTGCTTCCCACCTGGTTAGTAATTTGTTTTGCCATTTTGAGTGTTGTGATCGGTACTGTCCATCCCCTGGTCGGCGTACCTCAAATAAATCGAAATTTAGCTCCCAGTAAAGAAGTGAAGATATCATGATATAAAATCAACAAAATCAATCTAAAATGTTAAGTTCTTATATTGCTTCTAAAAATACTTCAAAAAAGAACCTATTTTTCTATCTTTTTTTACTTAATTAATAATGACATAAAAGATGATACAACGTTAATGAAACAATAATGGTAAGAACCATAATAAGAAGCAATTGTGTGTACATAATTTTTAGTGACAATGCTCACCCTAACTTATATACTTTTTGTTAATCTTTGTTACCCATCACTTGTAAAAACTTACTACCAATATTATATAAAGCCAATAAAAATACTTGATGTGGTCAACATTTCTACTGACATATCACCAAGAATTTGGCGCATCTCATATTTAGAGATGTAAAAAATCAGGTGTTAGCCATAAGTTTTATTGCTATTTAAGCTTGAAAATCTTGTGATGCATAGAAAAAGCACACTATTGAACAGGTCTATAATTTCCTCACTCAGAACTTATGCAATCCTTGATTGCATGACCTCTGATCTCTGACAAGGACAATTTTATGGAGTATCATACAAAAAGCTATAAAATGAGTCAATATCTCAAATTCTGGCACTGTTAATATCTACTTCAGGAACAACTAAAAGAAACTAGGTAAATTTAGGCAAATGGTGCTTCTTTACTAGAACAAACACAAAGATATTTATAGCTGATCTCCTAGCTATATAACAGCGATGCCATGATTTTTGGGTCATAATTAATAGGGAGTACAATGGGTACAATGAGTATATCAAATATCATCATACCCATTAATAAGGAAAAGTTGATTAAAGGATGATAAATGTCGCATGATAATTCTGGTATTACTGAGAGGCTAAAAGATGTGGCAGTTAGAAGAGTGGCTTTACAGCTTGAATGTTCACATTGATACTTATTACACTTATATAACTAAAAGATGTGAAAATTTAGTTATTTAAAGTTAAGTCAAAATCTTTGACAACCCTTCTTTCCCTTGACTTGATCTTTATCTTAGTGACCTTATTAAGGAGGTTGATTACTGTAATATGATTTAAGAACTTTTTATGAGCCTTATATTTAATTTTTCCATTATATTGGTTCTTGATAGTATAGACTTCAAATGACAAACGCTCCAATATTATATACACTCCTTTCCAGAGCGCTGACTTTTTGTGTTTTCTCCTGAACCCATATATGTCACAGTATAATACCTGGTCAATTTCTTTGAAATTGTGTAAGGTTCCTCAATGCATATCATTCTGGGTCATCTGATTCATCTTTTTAGTTAAAGCATCCACATAAGCTTCAGTTTAAAGCTTGATTAAAGCCTTAACAATCACTCAGAGTATTCTTTAAGTTTTATCTATCCTAAACTTCTACATAGTTGTGCAACAAGGGAAGCATTTCAGGATGCCAACCAAAGAGCAGTTCTAAAAGGGTGAGAATTATCTGGTACTATAATAACTGATGTAGTAAGCTATATCGTTGGTCTGACATAATGGGTCCACTGTGATGGAGAAGCAGAAGCAAACAAGTGGAAAATTTGCTCTAAGTTTGGTTGACCCTTTTGACAGTCTCATTAGTCTGTGTTGTATGGTGCGGATAGGACCCATATAATTTCCCTGAGTTTGTTTAGATCATAGATTATCCTAGATGTAAAATTGGTAGCATTGTCTGTTACAATAAATTCTATACACTAATGTCTATCAATAATATTTTCCATGAGGAATTTTGAAGTAATGACTGCTCTAACATTTCAAATGGGTTTGCCTCAAAAGACTTAGTCAAGTGGTCACTGGCTACAATAATGTACTAGTAAATGAAGTTGCTGACAGGCAAAGGTCCAATAACATCAATCAAATTAGTATGCCAAACCAATTTTTATTGTTTAGTTGATAAGTAGTGGAAGCCTTTAAAGCTGTTGTGATTGACATTCTTGACAATTTACCAAAATATCCTAATAAAAAATCTTATTGTACAGAAAATCTTATTAGACATGCATCAGAATTTTGATAAGTCTTACATTCTCAAATCTATGGTAAGTTGCATAATGATTAACGGCTGTTTAGATTGCGATGGTTACAGCCATCTTAAACCATCGCTTCCAATCTTTTAAAGTATACCACCTCAAATTTCTGTTTTGTTTTATAAAATTGATTTAAGGTGCACTTATAGCAGGCTATCCAGCTTCATAGTTATGGGACTTCATTTTCTCAAACAGTTGGTCCACTTAAGGAAACAACATGGAAACAATGGGATCTGGGAAAGTCAATTGGCATTTTGGGAGATGATCCTAATTGATGTAATACACATATTTGTAAGCCTAAAGCTTAAAGTCCCATATGAATAACTGTTCTTCATGCTCCTTTAGATGATATTGTTACTGTAACGAGGCATGATTGGCACCAACCTGGAACATAATTCTATGAAGATAAAGGCATGATTGTTTACAATAAAAAATGATGGCTAAATTTTTGCGTTTTGTTATCGTATGTATTCTCTCCTTCTTAGTGAGGGTGTGGCAGCAAAAGGCTACCGGATGTTACTCCCTATCTTGAAAAATTAAGATAGCCCCGCTTTAAAGGCCATCATGGAATCATTGTATTGATCAATAAACAGTGGTGAAATTAGGGTAGCGTAGTACTGGAGTATCAGTTAAAGTTGTTTTTATCTTGTTGGAGACATCATCAAATTCCAGGACCATAAAAAACCACTTTACTTCTAAGTCAGTGGAGCAAGTGATCATCTAGTTATGCGGATAGTTTTATGAAACTATGGTAGCATAAACCATTCTTAAGAACACCTGCACGTCCTTTTTGTTCTAAGGGCTTTTCATCCAGATTATAGCATCGAGTTTTTGGGGTTGAGGTGTATCCATCAAGTGTTAACAATGTGTCCAGGTAGTTCATATTAGTCTTGAAAAATGACACTTGCTTAGTTTAGTTTTTGGCTTAGCCTTGACTATCTGCTTAGAGGCTTTCTCTAGTGGGTTAGATGTTATGTAAAGGTGTGCAAGAACATGTTGATGTAGTCAAGGTATACTAAAGAACAGCTCAACATCAGATTATCTAGTATGTTAAATATGGCTCTATGGAAGGTGGCAGGCGCATTGCGCAGTCCTTGAGGCATGTGGGTTGGCTGGAAAAATCCTTGAGACGTGATGATGGTACAGCTTCTTGTTCTTATTTTTTGCCAGGTGATCTTCCAGAAGCCACTGATGAGGTCCAAAGCAGTGAAATAATTAGCACATCTTAAGCAATCCAGGAGGTTGCCAATATGCAGTAAGAGAAACAAATCTTTTTTAATATTTTATCTAATTAAAGATAATCAATCACTACTCAGGTGGAGTCATTCTTTTTCATATCAATAACTATAGGACTGGATAATTAACTGCAAGATGACATGATCATTCCTTATTATACTATCTGATAAAGTTCTTTTTGTATGACATCCTTGCTGGGTTAGCTATGGCATATAGGGTGGTGAATATTGGCTTGGCATCTCTGGCTTCAATGTGGTGTAATATTACTTTAGCACACCCTAAATTTCTATCACTTCTTGATATTATCTAAGCGTATTTCTATAAAAAAACAAGCCTTGATTCTTATGTTCCTCTATAAGCCTTCCAACTGATCTCACAAGATATGTGAATATGCGTTTGGAGTGGCATAAAGCAGATTGAACCCTGATAGTTTACAAAGCCTTCAAAACGAGAGGTCTTTTTATTTGGATATCAAATTAATAAAGGCGATTTTTTGTCCTTAAGGTATGGTAATCTTCTTAGCAATTAAATTAGCTATATGGACGCAATTTCCTTAAGTCTGGGATAATTAAATCAGGAGCCACGAGAGGCAAAAATTATGGATTTTCTTATGGAGAGTAGACTTCTCCTAGTAACCCATCTGACAAATCCAGAGACAGTCCAGTGCTTACAGCCCACCGCTCCCCTGGAAGCAACTCACAACTTGCGGATTATCACAAAGAGATACATTAATCTTTTCAGATGATGGTAGGAGGGGCTCAAGTGCAACAAACAACTAGCTGATAGCAAATTAGAGATTACTTAGTCAGTGTAAGTGACAAGGATACAATAATTATATTAAATGGATTTTCTCTTCAATAGAGTAATTTAAAAAGTAATGACTGGTTATGTTTCTAGAATAAGTTTTCTTTATAATAGTTGATTGCACTAAAATTTTTTGGGAAACTTGTACCAATTAAAAAGTTGGCAGTTGCTGTTGGGAAACACTATGGAAGAAAAGATGACCTGTAGGTATAGACCTCATATGCAAGGCACTTTAGGCTCCGCCACTAATAGTGCTACCTGGGACAGCCATTCTGTATCTTTGACAATGTGCCACATTAAAACTAATCCTTAACATTTAGATCAAACAATTTTAGATAAATTTAACTGGGGTGCTCTTACCAACTATTGCGTACTAGAATTTTATTTACAAAGATATTGATATAAGTGCAATCAGAGAAGTAGTTTGAATTTTCTAATGTAAACAGTGTGGGTATCAACTTGATCAAATGTAGCCTTGATCTTCTCGCTAACATCCAGAAAATGAGTGTTCAATGTCTCAAGTGGTAAATCAAATCTTGACCTAACAGTTCTATTGACTGTAACTGGAGTTAAAAATGGGCTCAAAGCTGTAAAACTAGCAGAGAGGTCAATGAATATGAAAAGATGGGCTGAAATAGACTTTTTTATTGAGTTAACAGGATTTGATATTTACAGGGTGAGTGGGGATACATTGTTTAGAGGACCTCCATGGTCACGTATGATCAAGATCTTTCACATCCTTCTGGATCAGCTTCCTGGTTGATGCACCAATTGTTAAATGTCAGCCCCATGACCACAAAGTTAAGAGTCACGTCTTTCAAGATTCTGTAATTGGAAGTGCAATTTCAGAAGGCATCTCCATTGATTATCATGCACGTGATAATTCTTAATCATATTCCTTATCAGTGCCTTCAAGGACAGGTTTTGATAATATGGCTCAGGAGTCAAATCATTGAGGGCTGATTCAGGCGTAGGGATCTTGACTCACTCAATATCTTAAATACTGACATTTCCCCCTCAAGATCCTGTCAGAAGGGGGCATAGGACTTTAGTAATTAGCCACGTACTCAGTTTACCACTGTTCCCTGATTGCGTCAGCAATAGAGTATTCAAAGATCACCTTATGAATGACCTTGTAGGGCTATACCAAAGAATATCAAGCTTAATCTGTTGACCTCCAGGTTGGTGTGATAAAATGAAACTAGGTCGCCTACTTGAAAAATTGGTAAGGAGGGTTGGCTGACAAAACTGGATGTCTCCCTTTATGGGGTGGTGCCTTTCTCTTAAAAGCTAGAGCTTTAATCTGGAAAATCTCACTCACTAAAGCCTCATGATCAAATCAGAGCTCTCAGGCATGGAGGTATCGAGTAGTGACTGAATGCTACTTGCTAGTCAAGAGTTACGCCAATATAGAGCTTTGAAGAGTGACATATTTATTATTATGGTAACTTATGTGGTAAGAAAGCAAAGTGCTGGGTAGATAGTGGTTCAACCGCATAGGGTCAGAGGTGGCCATCTTCTGCAAAATATAAACGAGTTTTTTATTAGCACGTTCCACCACCCCATTGGTTGATGAATTATAGGGTCTTGAAACTTTGGCTAGTCCCAAAAAGTGAAGTTAGTTCTTTACTACCTGTGAGGTGTAATTTAGCCCATTGTCCAAAATTAGAGTCTATGGGCATCTGTTGAATTTTTGCCAATATTCCCAGCCTGCTAGATTACCAGAATTGCTAGATTATAATTCACTAATGCAAGGTGAATTGGAAATCGGTTGACTCTGATTTTGGAGTAACTATGTTTGGAGGATTTTAGGATATTTGCCTGGTTGTATTTTCAGGGATCGATCTGGACTTTGCCTAAGATCTCATTGGGAGGAGTTGCCAACAAAATAGGAAAATCTGATAGTGATTAACTATCAGGTGTACTGATTGGGATAGGTTAGGTTTCATCACTGACTGATTGGGAATGTAAGTAAGTTGTGAGGCGAGTGATGCCGCCAGCAACTAGCAAATTGATCAGTTGGTTAGTGACCTTCCTTAATGGGTAATAAGTCCCATTAACTGAGCAGGTTGCTAGCCAGATATGATTGGTTTGCTTGGATCAGGAGAAAATGTTAGGGACACGTTTTCTGACTCTTTTTATTTAGGTATCAAGGATGTCCAATGACAGAATCTTAACCAGGATGGGAAGACCATTGCTGCCGAGACAATAATGGGTGATTCAACAGCAACAGCTGCCATTTCATCGAAGAGGTGTTAACTGAGGGTTAGATGACCAAATACCCACTATAAATTCCCTAGAATTCACTTATAATAAAAGCAGAGTTATATAGATATACAGTTCTATAATTTTCATCTAGTATATAGTTTAAGTAGTAAACTTTATTAGCTTTCAAATGTTCTGTTCTTCTCAAGGATATTATTGCTGTGCGCAATAACTGGGATACTCATTAAGGAAAAGAGTAAAGATCTGAGAGGTGATCCAGAGAAGAAGTGGAAACAATAGGGTTTCTGACAACTGTGTGTCAAACTGGAGAAACTCTTACCAGGGAATCTCAGAGAAGATTGGGTTGGACAGTATGAGGGAATGAATCCCTATATCAAGACATCTCAAGTATCGTGAGCGGGAATACTGGCCAAGCATTAAGCTAAGATCTAAGAATTCCTATAAAACTACAGATAATAGTTGTCATACTATTGTCAACTGATAATATTAAATACTATCAACACGGATGAATTGCACAAGAACCAAGCCTGTGTAAGTAAAAAGTTTATAGGTGTTATTGGCCAATAATAACCAGAACCAATAACTTTTTACAAATTGGTGTTCACTACAGGGGCATAGTTGAGTGGAAGAACTTAAAAGGATGTCATATAAAGATGTGTTAAGAAAAAGTATGGATGGAGTTAGCCATCACAAATCAGAATGCCCTAAACTCAGTGGATCATCAAGAATTTGCAGCCTTGGAAGAATGAGTCGCCAAGCTAGAGGAAGGGATCAATAATGTCACAAGTTTTGGAAATGAGTTACTTGGAAAAGTAACGTCATTAAATAAGAAAGAAGGGGACTTAATCTGAGAGGTCTTATATCTGAAAATGGAGAGGGAAGCAGATCACGTTCATATGAGAAATTTCAGCGCTGATATTGAGTGACTGATCAAGCAGGTCAAGGAGCTAAAAACTCATAAATGTGATTGTGAGCCATTTGTGGCAAGCGATGCCAAAGAAAGAAGCCTCATACAATAATTTGGAAGTTTAATGCCCCAAGGAACATGCTGCCTGCCTTTGCTGCTATTTTGGAGATAATGCCCAAAGTCACTCCACAAGTGAGCCAAGCGGCTAAACCTAGAGAATCAGCTAGAGATAACTTGAAATTTAAGGAAGCGCCAAAATTGCCAATTTTCCAATGTGATAACGCCCCAGCGTTTTTCTGATTGTTTGATATGACCATGTACAGATATGGTGATTGTCAAAGGGCGTTGAAGGTCATGAATCGCCTAGACACCAACTGTCAGAACTTAATGTTACACCACCTGGAGGGGGACAGCTGGTCATATGCTGAAACCAAGGCAGCCATCATGAAGGAATTTAGGAGTCCAATGTGTATGTTGAAGCACAAACAGGAGCTTATGTGAATCCAGTTTTATAAAGATAAGTCTTTAGCAAGATTTGCAGATCAGTTCTACCAGGAGTCACAAATCCTGGTTGGAGCAAAGGTACAGGATGACTTCGATGCTAGAATTGCATTAAAAGTGGCCCTTTGGCCCTATAACCATTTGCACCGCATGATGTCTTCCATATTTGTGACGGAAATTACTACCTCCTAAATGGTAGATTATTTGAAATTTTGGGAGCAACCTTTGATGCCCCAAACAGAAGTTTCAAGTTTAATCTGGTGCACAATTTGAATCACACAAAGGGGAATGTAAAAATTTATTGGTTTGTGTTACTATTCAGCCAATAACCCCTATAAACTTATTACTGCACAGGTTCAGTTCTTGTGCACTTCATCTGAGTTGTATAGTATATGATATTATTGGTTAATAATAGTATGACGACTATTATCCAAAGTTAAGTGGAATTCTTAGATATTGGCCCAACGCTTTGCTGGTGTTACCACTTGAATTACTTGAGATGCCTTGATATAGGGATTCATTCTCTCTTTCTGTCAAAACTGATCTTCTCTGAGATTCCCTGGTTACAGTTTCTTTAGTCCAACACACAGTCAGCAGCAATCCCTGATTGTTTCTCCTTCTTCTCTAGATCCCCGCTCAGATCTTTAATCTATTCCTTAAAAGAGTCTCCCAATTATAGC
The DNA here is from genome assembly GCA_022478985.1 of Massospora cicadina. Taxonomy (NCBI): domain Eukaryota; kingdom Fungi; phylum Entomophthoromycota; class Entomophthoromycetes; order Entomophthorales; family Entomophthoraceae; genus Massospora; species Massospora cicadina. The sequence continues at coordinate 179,777 of JAKSZP010001389.1, forward strand.
ATACAGCAATAATATTCTTAAGAAAAATAGAACAATTGAAAGCTGATAATAGTTTACTACTTAAGCTATATACCAGGTGAAAACTATAGAACTGTATATCTGTAGTACTATCTAACTGTTTTTATTATGAGTGAATACTAAGGAATTTATAGTGGGGATTGAGTCATCCAACCCTTGGTTGACATAAGTTCTATAAAACGGCAGCCGTTGCCATTAAATCACCCATCCTTGTCTCAGAAGCGATGGTTTTTATATACTGGCTAGGATTCCATCGTTGGACATCCTCAATACCTAAATGGAAAGAGTTGGAAAACGTATCCCTAATGTTTTCCTGTCAATCCAAGAGAACCAGCCATATTTGGCTAATGACCTACTTAGTTAATGGGATTTATTATCCATTAAGGCAGGCCACAAACCAACTGATCAATCGCTAGTTGCAGGCGGCATCACTTTCCTCACAACTTGCTAATTACATTCCCAATCAGTTGGTGATGAAACCTGACCGATCCCAATTGGTACACCTTATAGTTTATCACTATCAGATGCCCCTATTTCATTGGCAACTCTACCCAATGTTATCTTAAGCATTCATCTGGATTGATCCCTGACAGATATGACCAGTCAAATATCCCAAAATCCCCTGAACATAGTTAATCTGAAATTAGGGTCCACCAATTTCCAATTCACCTTGCATTAGGAATTACCCCCTAAGGATTCCTGGTAATCTAGCAGCTGGGAATATGGGCAAAAATCCCAACAGGTAACGAAGGTGCTACAGAGATGAACAACTGAACTGTACTGGGGAATAAGCCCAAAGACTTCAGATGGATTAATAGGAAAGAGAAAGTCTGTTACCAATGTGGAGGGAGGGGACATTTCGCTGTTCACTGCAAGAAGTTGAAGAATCAAATTAACGTGGTCCAAGAAAAAGAGTTGGCTGCCACCAAGGAATTGGGAAAAGGGCCCACAGCCTAGACGGGGAACAGTCTAGAGCTGCGGACAAGCCTTTCTCCTGACATGATGAACAAAGAAATTGATATCTGTGATCTGTTCATGGACAAAGATGTACAGGATCAACTGTATCAAGTGATCAATTTGGACGTAAATGCAATGACTAGATCTGAGGCAAAGGGAATTGACCCTGAGATAATCAAGGAAGCTGCCTGGCTTTACGCCAACAACTGGTGGACAATATTTGAGCCACCAATAATCCCAATGAATTGTCCAAAGTCTGATTAGATGAGGCAAATCTGTCAATCTCCCTCAGCACAATAAAGGTTTCATTTCTTGATTTATTGGCACAAATCATTCACACCCTCAATTTGGCTAATAATGCCACTATACAATCAGTAAACACTATTTTACAATACTCCAAGTGTACTTATATAGACATACAAGTGAATTGAGTAAGGGTGAGGGTGATTGTCAACAGCGGAGTGCTCATTAATATTGTCTCAACCAAGCTGGTAAAGAGGATGAAGATCTCGCCTGACTTGGAACACAAGAAGGAGTACAGATCAGCTGGTCCAGATACCACCAGTTCATGTGGAGCATACAGCACTTTGCCACTATGATTTGGGTCCTTGGTGGTATCTGCACCAGCAATAGTTTTAGTGAACAAAAACTATAAAATTCTAATCGTGATGGAATTTCTATGCAAGTATGGAGTTAAATGTAACTTCAAGGATAATACTGTGACCATATTGAGTCAGAAGTTATCATTGGTATATTAGAAGGATGGAGAAGCTCCGCTGAATAGGAGAAACAACTTCATCAATTTAATATACAATGATGGCATAGTCTCAACTTGATATCAATTAGTTGGATGGAAGTGACAAGAAATGCCGATGGAAATCCTAGAGAACTTGGGAATTCCCTAAGGATCAAGAATGAGAAGACCATACCGCCAGGATCACAGATGATAGTTGACACAGGGCTGACATTAGAGATACATAGCTTTTGTATGGGTAGGCCAGAAGCCCCTGGAAGAAGTCCAGAGTAGAGCCTTGGGTGGCTCCTGGAATAATAATGCTGGGCCATGGAGAAATTCGAGTTCTGGCAAATTTGATAAAACTGATGAAGATCAGGAAGAATCAGATCATTGCATTTGTTCATTTAATCTTGATGGCCGATTTGAAGAGATTCACAATTTTAGGACTCTCAATGAGATGGGATTACCAGCTGGGGTAACTGAGAATATCAACCTATAGGTTGATTGAGAGAAACTTGCTGATCTGAAGGAGGGCCAGCAAGAGGAGGTGCTTGAATTGTTCAAAAAGTATCAGGAAGTATTTTCTCAGGACAACTATGATTTGGGATTCGCAGAGATGTGATCCACAAGGTCAACATCAGGGAAAATTTGCTGATCAGGATGAGACCAATTTGATGGTCAAATACGGCTGAAGTGGTAGTGGAAGATAAAATCAGTAAACTAGTGAAGCATGGGCTTCTAGTTCCATTTTCAGGTCCCTGGGCGAGTCCAATTCCAATAGGGAAGAAAAAGGATGGCTCCAATTGGGTGGTGATTGACTACTGAAAGCTGAATAAGAGTACAAAGAGGGATTTGTATCCTCTACCAAGAGTTGATAATTTGCTAGATCAATTGGGAGAAGCAATGTATCTCTCCGTGATGGATCTGATTTTGGGATATTGGCAAATTGATTTTCCAAAAGAGAACCAGGAAAAATGCACAATTACTACTGCGCAGGGGCTATAATAACTGACAAGGACGCCCCAGGGTCTATGTAATTGGCTGAAACATTCCAAAGGGCCATGGACGCTATACTGAGCGACTTGAAGTTGTTGTGCGTCCTGGTGTACTTAAACTATATAAATGTATTCAGTAGGAAGTTTACTGACCATCTACACCATTTGGAAGAAATATTAAAGAGGCTGTCCACAGCTAACTTGAAGATTAAGCCAATGAAGTGTCATTTCTTCAAAAAAGGAGTTGCCATATCTAGAATTCATGATCAACTCTAGTGGATTGCAGCTGCAAGCCCAGAAGATAGAGGCCATAGAACGGATGACTGTGACATAGAGTGTCTGAGGCATCCATGTGTTCCTTGGGATGGTCAAATACTACAGAAGATTTATTTGGGACTTTGCCCAAATAGTTGAGCCCTTATTCTATTTGTTGAAGGATCTAAAAAAGGATTCATATGGAATGAAGAAGAACAGCAATCATTTGATGATCTACTCTGGTACCTAATAGATTCTCCAATTTTATGATATCCAAATTTCAATTGAGAGTTTATTATACAAACTGATGCTTCATTAATGGCGATTGGCGCCATACTAAGCCAAGTAGATGAACTTAGAAGTATATCCGGTGGTGTATGTGACCTAGACACTCTCAGCCGCTTAGAAACTACACCATAACTGAGCATGAATGCCTTGTGGTCATTTACGCCTGTAAGCAGTTTTGGGTGTACATCCACAGAACGCACTCTAAAGTGGTGACAGACCACTCCTCATTGCATTGGCTCCATAATCTAAGAGAACCAGAAGGACGACTGGCCTGATGGGCATTGAAGTTACAGGCTTACAATTACAAGATTGTCCACCTAGTGGGGGCTTCTCACAAGAATTTGGATGGCTTATTGCAGTTAACAATGGTACAGATGGTATACCTGCAGGCGGATGAGTTATTCCAGAGAATGGTCAATGGAGAAATTAGTAATGAGCCCCAAGAAATCCAAGGTGCACTTCAAAAAGCAATGGAAAACACCAAGACCATGGAGGGACAGGTATTCAAGATGATCAATGGGAAGTGGCTATTATTCCTGAAACTGTCAGAAAGAGCAGCAATAATACAAGCAGCTCACAAGGTTTTCATGTACGGAGGCCTGAGGAAAACAACTGACCATATATACCAGTATTATTACTGGGAATCGATCAACTATGATGTCACAGATCATCTGGCTTGTTGTGTGGAGTGCCAGCTGCACAAACCACACAAGAATACAACTGGATACCAACTAGTCCGCCCTGGATTTTCCTGGCACATGGTGTCCATCAACATGATGGGACCGCTGATGATGAGCACAGGGGGAGTCAAGTACATCATAGTTGCCATTGACCATCTGATGAGATGGGTCAAGATGAAGGCCCTAACCAGAGTAGATGCTATCAGTACTGCAAGATTCATCCTGGATCAAGTAGTATACTGGCATGGATGTCCGCATGTCCTGCTGAGTGACAATGGGACCAACTTCACATCTCATGTGATCCTGAGGTTAAATGAAATAATGGGGATCTGAGGAGTCGTGTCAGTACCATACTGGCCAGAGACAAATGGACTGGTAGAACAGGTCAATGGGACGCTGGCCACAACGCTGAGGAAGCTAGTCGCAGGTAGAACTTCCTCATGGGGAATGTACCTGAGTTTGGTGACGTTCGCCTACAATAGTCATCATATGGCGACGGGAAAGATGCCATTTAGATTGTTATATGGAAGAAAGGCCGCGTTGCTGCCAATTTTATATTTGGTGGTGGAACCTATGTCGGGGATGAGTACTGAGCAATACCTGAACTGACTGACGAGTATCCTGATCAATATGCAATTGCAAGAATTTGATACAATCTTGAAGAATAGGATACAAGGGAAATTGATGGATGACAAAAACTGGTCAGCCTTAGAAGAATACCGAATAGGGGAAAGAGTCGCCTATTGCTATATGCATGGTTTTAGTTGATGAAGCAAATTAGATGTGTTGTGGTTGTGTCTGTTTGAAGTAATTGACAAGATGGCAACCAATGCTTACTTAATCAAGAATCTCTTAGATTGAAGAGTTGTAAATCAAGTCCATGCCAAGTATCTAAAGCATCAAATTGAGGAAAAAAATAAAAGAGTTCCCAAAGGACCAATGAACTATTAAGTTGGTCATGTCCTGATGATTTGGTCAAGTCCAAAAAAGGACCTCTGAGCCATGGAGAACTGGTAGGTTTAAGTACCCAGGACCCAGTTTGGGGGAAAAGATGGATCTATGAACTGAAACAAAGTCAAGTCTCATAGTAAAAAAAGAAGAATAAAGATAAAATAATTGATAAATTTATTGGAAAAAATAATTTAAACTGCATAGATAAAAAAGCCAATATTCTGTTAGATTTTTATTTTTATTTTTCGTCCTAGGCAAGGAGATGATTCCGCCTATGTCGCCTCTTTTGGGAGGGAGGATGGATCATGGTAGGAATAAACAGCCCATCAAAATTGATATGCAATCAGACGCTTGTGAGGGTGAGACCTACACGAAACCAAATTTGTTGAGTGGATGCTGAGCCCTAAGAAAAAGTGACTAGGGGAAGGGAAATTGAGATGTCAGAAGATGCCAATCACAAAACCCTGAAGTGGGGAGGAAAGCAGCTATATAAAAAGAGGCAATAAGTAAATAACCATGAGTAATCCCAATATGGCACTATAGCCAGAAGATTTGTCCTGAGCGCCTGCTAACAGGCTTCATCAAGGACACCGGAAATGTGGGCCAGCAACAAAGAAGGAATACTCAATGGGGGTTGCCAAATCATGCCCCCTATCAATGCCATCAGCGGAAGATACCAATGAGAAGCTCCAGAGAAGAGATAGTTGTGCAGAGAGTGGATTGCATCCTGCAAGAGGTGACTATGGGCATCACAGAAGCTAAAGCTGAATGATTGGTGGAAACCAGGCGAGGCTGGAAGCATCGTAGACCAACTTCAAAGAACTTGGCCAGCAAAGCTGTTGGAATTTGGTTGACCACATTATCCATCTCGCTTGTCAATTAAAAATTGATAGTTGTTAAAGCAACCAATTGTTTGGCAATGGTTGCTGAATAAATTTATAATCATAAATAATCAAAGGATATAATCTGACGGTTGATTTTGGTTAATATTTAGTTGGGGATCATCCCCAACTAAATTATTAGTTGTAATTAATCAAAAGACCTAATCCAATGATGAGATTAATTACTATCTCATCAGGGATCATCCCCAACTAAATTAGTAGTTGAAATTCATTAAAGGACATAATCCAATAATTTTTTGATTAATATTTTGTCAGCCATCATGCCTGACTAAATTATTAGTCATAATTAATCAAAAGACTTAATCTAATGATGAGATCCGATTGCTATTTTGTTGGGGATCATCCCAACTAAATTAGTAGTTGATATTCAATAAAGGATACAATCTGACGATTGTTTTGATTAATATTTCGTTGGGAATCACATCCAACAATGTTAATTAGGTAATTTGATGAGGGCATATTTGTGATAGTCAGATTGCTATAATGATTCATTACAGCAGAGGCGCTGAACAATTAGGGTCGTTTTAACAAAGCTACTGAAGCGTTTTAACGCTTGTTATGGCAGTAGCTAGTAGTAGTAATCAGGTAACATAGCCCCCAAACCATCTGTGTACAGTTCCTAACACTTGGAGATGGTTACCAATCCATAAACAGTTACACTGCTGGTAATTAATTAAGATGAAGACATTCAATACCGTCAGAAGTTAATCCTAATGGTTGGAAGTTTTGGGGGACTAATCGTTTGATTTTCAGAGAATTAACTGAAAAGTTGTCCGCTTTCTGCCTATAAAAAACCCTAACATTTTCTAATAAAAACAGAATTCAACTGCAATATAGTTTTATATATTTTACTTCTAAATTGAAGATTGAGGGGAAAATAAGTCCCTAGTTGTTCTTAATTACCATTACCAGAGTGGATTTATTGCCACTTATATTGAAGACTCAACCTACTAGTTGTCACCATACAACTAGTGTTTATGTTTTTACTCAACAACCAACCTGTGCAGTAAACGTCCCAAAAGTTTACAAAAGCGAAGAGCATAAGCAGCAATATCCCAATCCAGAAGGTTATCAAGATCAGAGGGATTCAGCTCTAATATCAAAGCCTCAGTGACTTGGCCCAGAGTTCAGCGTAGGGGAGCTCAAATTGTATACTGTTACCAATTGAGAGCTCAGAAACCAGAACAGCGGGTTTGTAAAATTGACCGAGTCAGAAGAGGAACTCAGGGAGCAAGTATGACCCAGCCAGAAACAAATGATCCAGAGCAACTAGTATAATCTCTGGAGCATTGACGATGATGTTTGGAGCATCAGCAAAAGGAGCCAAATCCAGAAGGGTTTTGAAGTTTAACTCTGAATCGACTGCAAAGGAAGAGTCAGCTGAGAGTTGTTCAAAATGATGGCCAGCCTGGCTTTGGAGGGAATAGTTACTGTTTCTAGTAATTTGATGGAAGGACCAGCCGCTTGCTCCAGACTAGGCATATGAGTCCTGAAAGGACCATAAAAGAGGTTCTGTCAAGCATCCTGACTCATTTGCTGGAAGAGACGGATGTCTGAATCAGACAGACTATTGAGGAGCTGCTGGTAGCAAGATTCAGAATTTGACATATGAGCTGGACGAGAGGGGGGATTTCAGAATTATATAGAAGTTGACATTATGCACTCTATAATCCATTTAGCTTCAATTTTGGGGAAATTGATCTCAAAATTAGTGAGATAAGATCTCCAAGGGAAGAATTAAGAATGACATAGCCAAGTCTAGTACTAAAAAAAAAAGAATGACATAGACAAGAGGTTATGAGCAAAATAACAAGGGTGAATAAGAAATATGTATTCTTAATTAAGCCATGAAACAAACATAAACGGCAAGAGTCTCCTATCTAGGATGAGGAGAAAATCAGGAATTCAAGTACACCAGACCAAGAATCCTGAATATGACAGCTGGTCATGTACTCTGATGGGGGAAAACCAGATCCTGGGACTAATATCATCATGAGTAAATCAATCAACCTGGCATGACAGAAGGTCATGAAGACCACACTCTGAGAAGGTGGTAGCAATGAGGAAGAGGAAGAACGCCATATGCCAAAGGTCATCCCGAGCAGCGTTGAGTATTGACAAGTGTACTCCACTTGAACCAATGAAATATTTGACCTAATGTCCAAAATGGTGTTCTCATGCCCTGGTCCTTTTCTTGATGGAAATCTAGTCAAGAGGGGGATGTGTTGGGATTTTTGCCCATATTCCCAGCCTGTCAGATTACCTGGTATCACTAAGGAAATATTCCCTAAGGAAAAGTGAATTGGAAATTGGTTGGCCTGAGATTTGGAGGAACTATGTTTGGGGGATTTTGGGATATTCGCCTGGTTGTATCCGTTGGGATTGATCCAGATGAATACCTAAGATCTCATCAAGTGGAGTTGCCGACGAAATAGGGGCATCTGATAGTGATTAACTATCAGGTGTACCAATTGGGATTGATCAGGTTTCATCACCAACTGATTGGGAATGAATAGCAAGTTGCGAGGCGAGCAATGCCGCCTGCAACTAATGAATTGATCAGTTGGTGAAGTGACCTGCCATAATGAGTAATAAGTCCCATTACCTAAGTAGGTTGCTAGCCAATTATGGTTGGTTCACTTGGATAATGAGGGAAACGTTAGGGACACGTTTTCTGACTCAAGCCATCTGAGGTCTTGAGGATGTCCAACAATGGAATCCTAGCCAGGATGGGGAAGACCATCACTGCCAAGATGAGGAAGGGTGATTCAATGGCAATGGCTGCCATTTCATCAAAGAGGTGTCAACTGAGGGTTAGACAGCTGAATCCCCTACTATATAATTCCCTAGGATTTACTATAATAAAAAACTCTAGTTTAAAAATTACAAGTACTTTACAGTAATAAAATCAATTTAGTATATAGTTATACTATCAGCTTCTATTGTTTCATTCTATCTCAAGGATATTATTGCAGAAGGCAATAATTGGAAGACTCTCAGAGAGAAGAGTAAAGATCCGAGCGGGGATCTAGAGATGAAGGAACCACAATCAGGGATAGCTGCTGACTGTGTGTTGGGCCGAGAGAGACTGTCACTGGGGTATCTTAATGAAGATCAGGTGGACAAGAGTATAAGAAATGAATTCCCTACAAGTACAGCTTACAGAGTATTTAATCAGAAACACTGGCCAAGCGTTGGGCTGAATAATAGTTTAATCTCAACTACAGATAAATTTCTCCATACTATTATCAATTAATGAATTCTATACAATGCGATGAAGTGCATGAGGAAATCGAACCTGTGCAGTAAAAAGGTTACTGGGTTGATGGCCAATAATCAATCCTAGAGTAAATTTTTACAGAAGGTCTTTAATGTTCTGGCGCTAGTTAGGAGTGAGATTGTCTCCAATTTTACTGTCTATCAAAGCTATTGTGGGTAGGGGATTAAATCCTTAATCTTTTAAGGAGCCAAAAAACTCACATCAGCAATATTTTCAATGGGACATAGTTTTATGTAGGCAATAGAGAATTCTGAGGGACTTGGAAAATTTTGATTTGTTAAATTCCCAATTAAGATAGAGATAGATTTCCCATAGGCTGTATCCAAAATTCCTAGGAAGGTTAAAGCTTCTTTGATTGCAAGGTTTAAGTTTATACTTAGCTCCAAAATTTGGTTAGGTGGAGTGAAAATATTGATCCCTTTATTCACAAAAACTTTGAGCCAGAGGGTATTGTAATTAATGGGGCATACAGAGGGAGCCCTTCTTCAGCATCCACAGCCTCAGGGGGTAACTTAGTTTTTCTCCTAATACTTGATATTTAACTTTACAAAGGGAGGATGTATATTCAAGGAGTCATGTTTGTTTTTTTGAGAACTTTACTCTTGACCAGAAGTTTAAATATTAACGGTATATGATACCTAATAGTGAAAGGTACTTTTCTTTATAGTTTATGATGCAATTAAACTCCCACATCAGTTAGACTCCAATAAGCAACTTGTAGTTATAGCTTCTAATGCAATAGCAAGGGCAGTAATTAGAAATTTTCCAAATTGGAGAGGTAAGGGGGAATACGCCCTAATTGCTTTAGTCATCCAATTACCAGCTGTTTCATATTCAGCTTCATGAATTAAGTCAGGTGCCTATTTTATACACAAGTCAGGAGGATATAATATTAACTGGTGAGCGAGTATCCTTTATTTCCAAGACTTTAAACTTATGAACAACTACCTCTACTCAAACCACCGAAGAGCTGAACAGAGGATTAATGGCTAGTAAACTTCCGTGGAGGATTTTTAGCAAAGCAAGGGGAGGGTCTTGCTGCGGCCAATCTCAGGGCTTCTCGATGCTTTTAAAGGTTTTATTCGCCAAAGATGGCTTTCCTTAGAGGAGCTGACCTCCAAGATTTGTATAGGTAACTTCCCAATACAAAAACAAGAAAACATAAGATCTTTATTCCCTTGGATAGGAAGGGGTACATTGACTTCTGCAGACGCCGCTAACACAAAGCATCCTGAGGTGCTGGATATAGAATTAGAGCTAGTACAAAGGTCCTGAGGCACTTGATTGTCATCATCATAGTAAGCCTCTTGCCCCATACTGACTGATCTTTTGCTAACCTACGTAGAAAGATGCGACAAGTGTCCACAGTATGGTTGTTTCTCTTGCAAAAAATGCAGGATAGTTCAGGGGTAGGCGAATTGAGGGGTAAAACCGCTAGTATTTGCACCCAAGGCTTATTGTTATTAAAACAAGAGGCTCAGTGGGTTTGAGCAGATCAGAAAGAATTTACAAATGGCTTCTTTGATATGGAGGAGAGACGTCAAGTTAGATTTCACCGCTTTAAGATAAATTAGAGTGATAGGCATATTTTTAAACGCCAAAATGTAGTAGTACTAGCGTCATCTAAAGTAAGACGTTTTCTGGTGACCAACGTTAAAGCCTCAAGGTAAAAATGGTGAGCAAGCTCTGTAAAAGTTTCTCCATGGATAAGGTTTATGCCCATAAAAGATTGTTTTTGGTTGGATAAAGTTAAATCTCTTCCAAATTCCTGGAGCAAAGCAGCCTTGGCATCACAAGCCTGGTAATTCAAGAGATGAGGAACCATATTGTCTTGAGCTAAGCGACTAAGACAGTAGGTTAGGTGTTTTCGCCATTGAGTGTCAGTAGCTTCTCCATGGCACTTTCATAATAAAATAGAAAAGAGAATATAATCCCTTCACCTAGGACGTACCTCTCTCTGAACGACAATTTGATGTGCTACTGAGGGAGGGTTGATGGTCAAACTACTTAAATAGACACTGGAGGTACTTTTTACCTAATGGGGAACTGCCATTGCTGGGAGATACATGGGGGTTGTGAGCGCCCATCTGACTTTGTAAGTTGTTAATATTATTAATTATTGAATCTACCCAATCATGGGTGGCACAAAGGACTGGTTTGGTGGCAACAAGCGGGGTTAACTGCCAAATCTCACTTTTTATCTTAATAGTTACATCGTGATGTTTGAGTTGGCGTTTCTCAATGGCGAGATTCTTTGTTCAATCCCACGTATCACAGCGGGTAACTTTGCCACAAAGTTAAGCCGTTTTTGATTCAGAGAGAGATCTAATGCCGCATTTTTATTGTCCATTGTTTATTTTATTTTTTATTATATATTTTTACACCAGGAACTTGAGGTGAACTTGGCAGGGAGAACCATTTTTGACAGGACAAGGGTCTAGACCACTTTCCCTTTTTAATTTTTATGAACCAGTTGACCTGAAGCTCCTGGGTGTTGGAATATACCTATTTTGCTTTTCTTGGTTGAAAAGTCTTTATTCCAGATACTACGTCTGGTGGGTTAATTACTAAATCTAAGTTTATCCGAGTTTTACTAAATATTTTGCAAAAACAGAGAGTAAACTCAATTGTTTAGAAAACATTATTATATGTGAGTTTGGACTGGTCCTTCTCCATGCATACTAAGCCAAGATGTATATTCACATGTCCAATTGGGATTTATTTGCCGCATAGATCAGGTTTGAACCCTGATTTTAGGACTTGAAATTCATCAGGGGATTATCCCCTATAATGGTTTCAGCTTTTTAGATGGTTCAGATTAAAACCCATCGTCCAACTCATCCAAATCTCCAATTTGGGTAGGAATCCTGACATTGGTTAAGCCTTAAATATAGACCTCTAGACCATGATTGCTGGTTAAGTTCAAAAAACGGATCTCTGAAACAGAGTGAGAGAAAAAGACCTTTGAACCTACTTGTAGGTTAAGTCCCATTGCAAATAAAAAATACAACAAATACTTTACTAAAAATATATAAAAAATATATCAAATATTGACTTTTATTTGTGTGATTGAAAGCATTGGCGGTGATCCTACCTACCAAGTAATGAAGAGTGGGGTGAGTTACAATGAAGAAAACCATTGTCATTGGTAGGACCAACTCATGTTGTAACTGGGTCTGCCATGAGTAGTCCTAAGGCGCTGAAAGGGACAAGCATATTGGCAGAATCAGGATGGGTATGAAACTGGATTTGCTGGAAAGAGGTCCTAAGAAATGAAGCCTAGCTTAGGGGAATACAAGAACCATGGAATCAGAGAAGCCGCCTGATAGACCCTTTAAATGACACGGTGTCATATAACCCCAACTTGAGTAAAAACAGGCTTTCATACCTTTATCTGATGAACGCCTGAACTTGGCTGTAATGTCTTGGGGCCATGGGAATTGCGTTCTGTGGAGGTGGCAGCGAGGAGGACACAGAATGGAAACATGTAAGAAGAAGGATTACCCATAGATACATTGAGCAAGAAAATGAGTTGGACCAATAGAACTCCAATTTAAAAACGCTGCTAGACTCAGTCAGAAACAAAGCATCATATGCTTCCAAAAGACTCTATTGGTGGATAATTTGGTCAGATGGGGGGATGTGTTAGAATTTCAGTATGTCCACATTATCCAGCTTAATCAATTATAGTACAGCTGCTGGTCCACTAGGGGATTTATCCCGCTAGTGGATGTGAGAGATATGAATTATCTACAATAACTATTTCTTAGAGAAGTACTTCTAGAGAATATTAATCAATTTGCTGGGTTTGATCTTCCAGATTGATAATGTTTTGTCAGAGGTGATCCCCAATTATAATATGTGATAGGTTGTCAATTTTATTATTGATAGTTTAATCAACTTGTAGGAGATGATCACTTTTAATTTCTTATTGATTAAGTGGTTTATGAGTTGCTAGGAGAGTGATGCCGCCTGTGATAAAGCAACTTGTGAATTAACCTTTTAGGATTGCAACCTGCTGCTTATTAATAAGATTCACATTACCTAAGCAAGTTGTTAACCTGCTAGGGGAGACTCTATGGGGATGAGTGAAGGCGTTAGGACACGTTATTCATTTCAACCCAGAAGAGGTCACATTGTGAGTCAGCGGGAGAATCCAGTTAAAGTTAATGAAAAGTTATTGTTTTATGTAACCCTGGAGGGTTAATTAATCAGTGAAGGCCACCATTTCTAATTGGGCTTTAACAGAGTCAGGCTCCAAATCCATATATATTTCCATGTCAATTATTTTAATAAAGCATAATAAAAGATCTCTTTAGTCTCAAACATATTTAGTCTAATATACATTTGTTGTATTTTTGGCACTATTGGAGTTAGAGTAGAGGGATAAGATGTCCCTGAGAAAAAAAAATAATATTATCAAGTTCTTTGCGGCTCCAGCATCAAAAGAGAAGAGCCTCTGAACCTATGACTAGATAAAAATATACCAGAAGGAAGAAATAGAAGGTTCGCCAATAGGTCACTGAACTTTAAATCCTGTATAAGTCCAAGGATAGAACCTCTAAGCTGGAATTAGGATTTAAGTCTTAAAAATTTTAAGTTTTTCTTAATCATTTTGAATCTACTTTTTAGAGTTTTAAGTTAAGTTCCAGAAGGGGGTGGAAGGTGAGTCGGTAAGGGTGTATGGCTACCAACCTGAAGGTTGTGGGTTCGATTCCCACCCTTTGCACATTGATCAGGGTGCCAGCCAAAGGAAGCTATTGGCGGGCGGTTAGTAGGTCCAATAACACGAAAACCTTACCCATGACGTAACCAGAAAAGTTTGAGTCCCAATCCAGAGGTGGAAAAACTTTCTTTGACGGAGTTGACCCTGTTCAGGTTTCATGTCATTTCTTTCTTTTGGTAATGCCTGTCCCCTGGTCGGCTTGCCTTGGTTAAATAAGTTAAGTTCCAGAAGTGACAGGTAAGGCTTGAAGTTACGTTATGGAATCTCCAAAAAGATATGAAAGATAATAAATATTAGGATGTAAATAGATTTACTTTTTATCCTCAAAAGGATTGAATATAAGTAGGTTTTGAAATAGATTAGAATTATCAGATCTAATCAAATTACTTAGCAATTGAATCTTCTGATATCACCTTTTAGAGATAAGCGTAATCATTCCTGTTATTCTCGATATGATCATATTCATTGAGTTCCCCCTTTGATATTATCGGTGGACTATTTTGGGTAAAGGTTTTGGGAACAGAAGAGTTGGTGAAATCATGACACTTCCCCCTAAAGATTCAATTGCGCAGGAGAATGAATACTCAAAAATTTAGGGTAGATACGATTTACAACTGTACCCATATCTACATGGACAATTGAATAATTTAACCCCTTTCAAGCTATAACTCAATAAGGACCAAACAATTTAGATCCAAACTTCTCAGTTTGTCCACTAGGTCTGGAGTGATAATACATAACATAATCTCTATTTTTTTAGGCAAAATAGGTTATGAAGTTACTTTTTGAGTTTCTTTTTGGTGGTTACTTCATTTGATTCCATGGCTTGAGCTTGAAGGCAAATAACCTCATCAGCAAGGCTTCTCATAACTAAATCAGAGTTTTCTGGTATAACTTCCTAAAATATTGCTTGAATTCTTGAAGGAACTGAGGGATCTTGCCTGTAGATGCATTTGAAGAGTGACATCTTTATAATTTGATGATAACCTATTTGGTAAGTGAACACTGCATTAGGTAAATAGAAGTTCCACAAAGATGGGTCCGTTGAGGCCATCTTCCTTAAAATAGAGACTAAAATTCCATTGACTCACCCAATGGCCCCATTAGTTGATGGATGGTAAGGAATGACAAACCGTTGGGCAGTATTGAATATCTTTGACAGCTCTTGAAAAGTTGAGAAGTAAAGTTCGTTCCATTGTCTAACATAAGTACTTTGGGACACCCATGTTGAGTGATGATTTGGCACTAAAGGAACAAGGCAATTTGACTTAGCGGAGGGAGTAGCAATTAATATGGCCTTGACCCATTTAGTTAAATGTTCAAAAGCCATAATAATGTGCTGGTATCCATGCAACCCCCAAGGAAAAGGTCCTACAACATTGATACTTACCGCTTCAAACACTTTAGATGGTGGAATCACATGATGCTGATAAGTAGAGTTGGATGCTCCTTGACTTTTACAGATAAAACATGATTTAGAGTCTCTCTAATGGTTTCAGTCATATTATTCCAATAGTATTGGGCTTTTAACCACTCTTGAGTTTTCTTTAAACCACTATGAGCTACTTGTCCATGTTCTTACATGATACTGTAATATTGAATTTGGGTGCAAACGGATAACCACTTAGAATTGACCTTCTAATGCAAAGATCCTTCACAGATCATGGTATCTTTGTTAATAGTTTTTAAGAAGGCATGATCTTCAGATTCTCAATCCCACAACTTAGGATGGCCCATTAGATTATATGATCATTTCTCTTTTCCAGAATTCAAGGTCAGTATAGGCAATTGAGATAGGCCGTCAGAATTTTGATGTTGTGTACTAAGCTATGTACAATATAGAAATCTTATCTTTGTAGTCTTAGGGCCCAACGTGCTAGTCTCCTATCAGGATACTTCATATTTTGCAACCATCTTGAAGAAGAATGGTCAGTAACAACAGTAAAATGGTTGCCATATAGGAAGGGTCAAATGTGTTTGATTGCTAAAATTACAGCTAAACACTACCACTAAGTTACGCTGTAATTTCGCTCAGCTTTGGATAATTTTTTGCTGTAAAAAGCTACAGGATGGTCGATCTGTTCTTCATCACAGAGATATAATAGCCCAATAGCTACATTACTTTCATCAATATGCAGAACAAAAAACTTATCAAAATGAGAATGGACCAAAACAGGTGCCTTAGTTGGACAGTATGGAGAGAATTAAAAGATTGCTCATGAGCTGAGCTTCACTCAAATGACGAACCTTTTTGTAATAAATGGAATAAAAGCTCTGTCATATCAGCAAACTTGGGCATAAATTGACAATAGTATCTGACCATACAAAGGAAGACCTTTATGTCCCACAAGGAGGTTGGAGGTGTCATTCAATTAATAGCTTAGATTTCATCTGAGAGTGGTTAAATTCCTTTAGCAAAAACCTGGTGGCAGAATAACTCCATTTCCTTCTAAAAAGGAACATTTGGAGGGTTTGATCTTTAGTGAAGAATTCCAAATTTGTCTAAAACTTCTTTTAATTGATTTAGATGCTCAGTAAATGTTTTTGGAAACACAGTAATATCGCCCAAATATACCAGAACACAGGTCAGCTTTAAAACCCATAACATACCGTCCATGGTCCTTTGAAATGTTACTATGCGTTGCTCAACCCTTGTGGCTTATGGGTTGGTTCAAATAAGCCCTCACTAGATAATAGGGAACATTTAGTTTGGTCTTCCAGTGCTAAATCAATTTTCCAGTACCCGCTGGCTAAGTCCAAGTCCAAAAAATAGGTTGATCCAGATAACAACTGAAGGGAATCATTGATACTTGGTAAAAAGTAACTATCTCGATGAGTGATTGCGTTTAATCTGTGATAATCCATAACCACCTGATGTGAGCTGTCCTTCTTTTTCACCAATAACAGAGGTGAGGCCCAGGGACTATTAGAGGGTTTTATTAATACAGCCTCCAATAGTCGATGTAATTCTTTGGTGACCTGTGCTTCCTCCACTTTTTGAATTATGATAGGGTTTGGAAAAGCTAGGAGGGTGTTCTCCAGTTGCAAAGTATGCATTACTCCCTTCATTTTAACAAAATTGCAAGTATGCTTGGCAAATACTCCGGAGTAATTTTCCAATAATTGAAGTACCTGTTTCTCCTGTTCTTTAATAAGGAGTTTCGCTATTGACGGTCCCAAAATATGAATTTCCTGATGAGTTTCCAGCCCAAAGTCCTGTAAACTTTTTAAAAGTTTTAACGGCATAAATTTGAGATAGGGGCAACAATTTGACATAGGCTTTTGGATTTTTTGATCTACCGTTTTTGAGTCATTGGTAAAGTTTTTCAATAAAACAGGTAACTATCTAGAATATGCATAATCCAATACCCCAGAAAAAGACAAGTTACCTTTAGCAGAAGGGTTTTAAAATGCTTTGGACTTGTAATAAATGGCCCTTAGGAATAAAAAATGTAAAAAGGTATTGACCATAATTTGAAAGTTTGGCGGAATAATTACAATCTCAGGGGAGAAAATAGGCATCCCTTCTTCTATGTTAGCCGTATTAGAGGGTAATTTTACTTGAGGACTTTCAACATGATATTGAATTGAATAGGACCTCTTTGATCCCTCTAACAGACATAGCAAACGTCTAGTATGAGCATGTTTAAATGAAAACAATTGAGCCCTTTGACCCAAAAGGATAGAGAAGAGTTGGGGTAATTAATAATTTCATCAAATTCCCACAAAATTTGAGTCTCCAAGAGAAGGTCATAACTCAAGTTATTAAGGATGATTTCAGATACCGTAGAAGTTATTTTTACAAATTTTAAGGGGATTAACAAAAAAGTGCCAATTGATCAAGTACTCTGAGGTCCTGCAGTGCCGTGTTCTTCATAATGTGAAAAATTGGGTGTTAATTTGATCCACTTAATGAGTTTGACAATTCTTCATTCACAGGAGATCCAGTTCAATAAAGCTTTGGCATTGACCTGATTCACTCAAAAAAGTAATATGGGTGATTATACTTCTAAACTGAGAGGGTAAAACCAACAAGGAGGGCAAGTAATAGAAAGAATGTTCATCTTTATTATATTCTACAGGGTTTTGATGTTCCTGCTGCATAATATCATTATCAAGATGGTAAATCTTATCAGTTTTGTCTATTTACTACTTTTCATCTGCTTCCTTTTTATAACAACGGTCTCCAGAATAGAAGTATCACTAAAATACACTGTTTACCTCTAGCTTTTTTCAGGCACTGCGTATACTTTAAGACGATTAGGTCTTGGAGAACTATAGACTCAGGTTTTTTTGGTAAATTGAGGAGGCAATTCCAACAAGGCCTCCTTTATGTGTAAGATACTTTTGAAGTTCTTTTTTACACTAAGAAAGTAGACTTGCATCTGAGTCCTAGAAGTAAAATCAGAAATAACAGCAGTAATAGCATCGTCCAAATTTAACTGGTCACATGCTACCAAAGTCTGAGCCTCCCAATAAAATCAATGGGTGAAGTCTTTGATAGTTTTGTCATGTACACATGACATAATAGTGGGGATCAACCCCAAAGATTATGCTGGGTGCCTGGAGGCCCAAAAGGTGAAGCTACAGGCCTCCAAGAACTGAAGCACATTCTAGACCAGCGCTGGGTAAGGCAAAATATGCCCAGGTTGGTCCTATTGTGGTGCTGAATACCCAGCCCCTGACGTCAGGCCAAGCATTAAAGCAAACTATCTACCAAATAAAGGCGGATGGTTCAGTTCGTTTAGTCAAGGAATGGGGATTCAAAACCCATTCCACCTACAAAATAACGCGCTTGGGTCATATCTAATTTCAGTCAATCACTCAAGTAAAATTGGTTTCAGCCTATTCGACTAACTCAGATGGCAGTATTGCCCTATTGGTGAGTCACTGCTTGGGCCCACTGCAGCATAACCCCAATTTCCCCATCCAAGCTTAAATATGTTTTCCCCAATCAACATTCCTTGTTGGTCAACTTCCACAATAAACCTTGTCCCTGTTATACCATTTTACATTATGCTTTTTTTAATGATCCTGTGTGCAAACCTCTTCAAGGAGGTCTCGCGCTCTGTTAACCTTGCCATTCTCAACACAATCTGATTCTCACCTCGCGCACCATTGGTCCGCTCAGGTACCCTCCAACTTAGGTCATCTACCCCTTCTCCTCATGTGCACTGCGGCACTTTTGGCTGGTTAATTCTAGCATTTCTTTGCGTATATTATTATTGCTCCAGCACCTTCTGCTGGGCGATAATTACTTTTATTCTAACAGCTAGTTCCCTGGCGTTGGGCTCGTGCACCAAGCACTGCCACGCTGGGAACAAGAGAGTTATAGACACTCTCCTAACATTAGTCAACCAACGAACTTTTCTTATGTGCATGAACTTTTTCCGTGTGGAACTTTTCTTGTGGAAACAGTGGCTGTCAGCTGTGGGCTCCAGCTGTTGTTAGCTGCACCGTTGTTGCCTCATTTTCCTGAAGATTGGAGCAACTCAGCGATATTTTGGTTGCCTCTGAATGGAAAGTATCCACCCTTCATGTTCAAACCTGGTGGATTCAGACACTTCAATGTCCGAAAGTCATGATTCCCCAACTTTCTGCCAAATTTATTAAAATCCATTCTGATAAACAAATTTTCCCTCGCCAGCGCGTTCAGATGATGCCAGAGAAATTGGCGCAGATGGGCCTGGGGGTGTTGGCTTTAGTTTACGTTGGGCATTCTATTGCAGTTCCAGGATTAGGAAAATTCGCGTCTAAAATCACGTTTTATAACAAAACCCTGGACTCTATCTCTGAAACATTTATTTTTTCATATGGCTTGGATGAGGACCCTATTCCGGTGTATCAGATTACCCCTAAGAACCCATGGTTGACCTCACCATGATCCAGCGCACTCAGGAGGTGGAGAAGGAACTTAGTTTAAAATATAATCAAATATATGCACCTGCAGAAGGCCTGGTGGGGTATGTGGCCTCAGTATTAAGATTAGCCAAATTTCCCACCCCCTTTTTTGATTCCAAAACCAATTCTGTGTGCATGATTGAGCCAGAAGATGAGATTTTTGGTGAAGTGTTGTCATTGTCTTTCTTAAATAAAGACTATCTCGGGTATTTTCTGTTGACTGCCACCCTCTCCTCTCCTTTAGGGAAGCTCGCCACTACTATTTTGGTGGATACTGGCGCCTCTGGAAACTATATGGACCAGTAATTAGCCGACCAACTTGGACTGAGTTACTTGCCAGGTGATGTGGTTAGAGGAGGGGCGTCCCAAGGTATTTCCACTATGAAAATCATTGGGACAGTGGATTATCAGGTTGACAAGTACCACTTGTCTGATCACTTCAGTGCGATCAAAACCTCCTGTTCCCTATCATTTTGGGTGTGGAGTAGTGGCGGAAGTTTGATGTTAGAACTAACCTGAAGGAGAATACCTTGTACCTCACCATTAATAATAGTCGCATATTTATTAGTACTAGATGGTAATAATAGTCGCATATTTGTTGTGCCCTTGTCTTAAAACGCCCCAGGCAACTTGCCCCATTGGCCTCACCATATCCCTTGTCGCCTTGCCTCAATGCAGAAGCCCTCAGTGGAAATTCCTATACCTTCTTGCTTGGAGGGTTTGGAATCCTCTTATGATGCAGCATCTGCCAACGCACTCTCTGAGCACTCTGAGTTTGATTGTGACTTCAAGATCATGGTGGATCTGGTGCATATCTCCTCCCCTATTTACCCATTAACTGTCCTGGAGGAGGAGGCGTTGGATGTGTGGGCAAAAGAACAGTTAGCCAAGGGTGCGATTTTTCAGCGTACCTCCCCTGTATGCTCCCCTCTACTCTTTGTGGAGAAGTCTGATGGTACCTTATCCCTGCGTAGACTATGGTAACCTTAACAACATTACTGTACCAGACCTCCATCCCATCCCTTTGGATTCCCAAATTGCACGCTATGTGGAGAAGGCGAAGGTCTTCTCCAAGCTGGATTGCCTCAACTCATTCAATCAGATCCAGATTAAAAAGGGACAAGGGTGGTTGACCGCATTCTGTACCATAAAGGGGATCTTCCAGTTTCGGTTCATGCCCTTTGGGCTTAGGAATGCCCCTGATATCTTTCAACGCCGCATTAATGCAGCGTTGGGGGACCTGTTAGGGGTATGCGCGGTCGCCTGCATGGATGATATCCTGGTGTTTTCCCCTGATCAGGTGTCCCATGCAGTTCACCTTTGTCAAGTGGTGGAGCGGTTAGAGGCAGCCAACCTTACGTCGAAAATTTCCAAGTGCGAGTTCTTTAAGTTACAGGTCACGTTTCTGGGCAACGTCATGTTTGACCAAGGACATATGATAACTCCAGATAAGGATAAGGCGATTCGTGAGTGGCCTACCCCCACATTGGTTAAGGAATTAAGGAGCTTTTTGGGGACGTGCAAGTTCCTCAAAAGGTTCACTCACAATCTGTCTGAGGTGGCGGATCCCATATACAAGGCTAGTAATGCTAAGGTGCTTCAGTGGTCCCCCATTTTGGAGGATGCTTTCCAAGCAGTGAAATGCACCCTGTTGTACACGACTGTTCTTCGCCATATCAACCCTTCAAAGGAGTTCATTTTGTCAACTGATGCCTCCAACTTCGCCATAGCGGCCGCCTTGTTACAAGTAGGCGAAGATGGGATAGAGCCTAGTGGGATATTTTTCTAGTAAAATGTCTTTAACAGAGTTATTTTACGCTGGTTATGATAAGGAGTTATTGGCAGTGGTGGAGGCGCTGACTTATTGGTGTCACCACTTGCATGGCTCATACCAACCTTCCAGGTACGTACAGACCACCATGCCTTAATGTACTACCGCGCTCCTCATGTCTTAACCCCACGGCAGACCTGTTGGCATGAGACCCTTGTCCAATTCGCATTCATGTATGAGTTCACCAAGGGCTAGGATAATGGTTTGGCGGATGCTTTGAGCTGCATCCCTGATTTAGCGCCTGATCCCAAGGAGGTGGAAGTGCATAACGCCCAGGTGATGATTCCTCCAAGTAAACTTCTGCCTCAAAGACCCTCTCCTCTGGCCAATGGGCCCACACTTGCACCTCTGAATACGCGGAGGAATATAGTATGTTCAGGAATGTAGTCCTTTCTCAGCCGCTGGCAGCGGAATATACTCCGTTACTTGCTAGGTGCGAGTTGAATCAAGAGGCTCTCTCTAGGGGCTATCACATGAAGGATGAGATGGTGTGGTTCCAGGGGCGCCTATGGGTTCCTGCTGGACCACTTCATCTGTAAATTATCCGGGACCATCATGATGAACTTACCATTGGTCATCCTGGGAAAGCAAAGACATTAGAGTTAATCCAGCGCACATACAATTGGAAGGGATTTCCTGCTCAGGTGGGGCGGTACAGTAAGGAATCTTTAGTCTGCAACCAAATGAAGCCAAATTGTCAACCTTTAGCGGGATTGTTGGTACCTGTCCAGAAAGCTGAAGGCCCTGGACTTCCCTATCAGTGGACTTTATTGTAAAACTACCTGTCTCAGAGGGTTATGATGCCATCATGGTGGTGGTGGACTGGTTTACAAAGCTCGCCCACTTCATTCTGTGCAGAGCTACAATAACTGCAGCTGAGATGGCCAGGTTTTTCGTCATGAACTTGTTTGCGCTCCATGGAGTTCCCCAAGAGATTATCAGTGACCGGGGACCCCAGCTTACCTCTGTTTTTAGGAAGAGTTATGTAAGACTCTCCAGATTCGCCCTTGCCGTTCAACTGCCTATCACCCACAATCAGATGGGCAGACTGAACGAGTGAACCAGTGCTTGGAGCAGCTCCTGTGGTGTTACACCGCCGCAGACCATTCTGATTGGGCTTCTCACCTACCAATGGCCCAGTTTAGCTACAATAATTCCTTTCACTCCTCAAATTGGTTGTTCCCCATTTTTCGCCAGCCATGGAGTTAAACCCGCCTTTAACATGGAGCCCAGCTGTGGGTCGAAGGTTGAAGCGGTGGTGGAATTTGCCAAGACAATCAAGAAGATCCACCAGGGGGTTTCCAAAAGCTTGGAGGCGGCAATGAAGGCGTATAAGGAGAACGCTGATGGGAAGCGCCGAGTGGGTCCTGCATACAAGGAAGGGGATCTGATGATGATTTATGCTCATAACATCCCTATCAAGCAGCCTTTCAAGAAGCTGAGCCCTAAGAGGATCGGACCTTACTGCGTTGTTAGAAAGGTGGGCCATGCCTCATACCAGCTGGATCTTCCCCCTTCATTTTGGACCTTATCAGTGTTTCACAAGAGCAAACTCACGTTGTTTGAGGGCCCCCCACCAGAGAATCCTGAAGCCTATCTCTTGGATGGGGCGCCTGAATGGGAGGTAGAAGAGATAGTTGCCTCCCGCCGCGTTAAAAAAAGACTGGAGTACCTGGTATCTTGGAAGGGCTTTGACGCTGAAGAGAACAGTTGGGTTCCAGCGCGCGACTGTGTGCATGTCCAAGATTTGATTCAAGCCTTCCACGAGTGTTTCCCCCAGGCTGCTGGATCCACACCTAAACCGTCCGTCACTGCCATGAAGTTGGCCCCTGCCCACAAGAACTTTTCCCTGGCACAAGCCCCTGGAGGGGGGTTGAGCCCTGTCAGGAGGAGAGGGTAATGTCATGTACACATGACATAATAGTGGGGATCAACACCAAAGATAAGGCTGGGTGCCTGGAGGCCCAAAAGGTGAAGCTACAGGGCTTCCCAGACCTGAAGCACACCCTAGACCAGCGCTGGGCAAGGGCAAAATATGCCCAGGTTGGTCCTAGTGTGGTGCTGAGTATCCAGCCCCTGACATCGGGCCAAGCATTAAAACAAACTATCTACCAAATAAAGGCGGATGGTTCAGTTTGGTTAATCAAGGAATGGGGATTCAAAACCCATTCCACCTACAAAATAACGCGCGTGGGTCATATCTAATTTCAGTCAATCACTCAAGTAAAATTGGTTTCAGCCTATTCGACTAACTCAGATGGCAGTATTGCCCTATTGGTGAGTCACTGCTTGGGCCCACTGCAGCATAACCCCAATTTCCCCATCCAAGCTTAAATATGTTTTCCTCAATCAACATTCCTTGTTGGGCAACTTCCACAATAAACCTTGTCCCTGTTATACCATTTTACATTATGCTTTTTTTAATGATCCTGTGTGCAAACCTCTTCAAGGAGGTCTCACGCTCTGTTAACCTTGCCATTCTCAACACAATCTGATTCTCACCTCGCGCACCATTGGTCCGCTCAGGTACCCTCCAACCTGGGTCATCTACCCCTTCTCCCCATGTGCACTGTGTCACTTTTGGCTGGTTAATTCTAGCATTTCTTTGCGTATATTATTATTGCTCCAGCACCTTCCGCTGGGTAATAATTACTTTTATTCTAACGGCTAGTTACCTTGCGTTGGGCTTGTGCACTGAGCACCGCCACGCTGGGAACTGAAGAGTTATAGACATTCTCCTAACAAGTCTTAGCTTGATGGGTCTGTATGCCCATAAAAGCCTGTTTCTGATAGGATAAGGATTTTTCACTCCCAAATTCTTTATCAATGCTTCCATAACCTGGGACCAAGCATAACAAGTCATCAAATGAGGTACCATAAGTCTTGCTCTAATCAAGTAAAACAATTTGGTAGATAATTCGTTTTTTTACTGAACCAAGGCCTCCACAGAACCTTCACATAAAAATAGAGAAAGGAGATGAAAATGCCTTACCCAGGAGAGTATTTATCCTTAAATACAGTTTTAAAACTCATAGGAGCATTGGCTGTTGAAACATGCACTGCAGGTTGCTCCAATTGAGTGGAGACATAAGAGTTATAGTCAGAAGCTTGGGAAAAATATTGAGGATATAAATAAGCTCCCTCAGTATGGATTTCACTAATTTGACGATTTAGATTAGAATGCCCCACTTTTTCGTCCAATCTGTAAGATGAATCAAAAATTTCTTTTTCTGTGCATAGTATTTAAGTTCCAAAGTTTTAATCTTCGCTTGGAGCATATCCCCTTTAGATTCACAGTCCTGTAGAAGGATGTCAGTATCCTATGCCCATTTACCTTGATTATTTGATTTGTTATTTAAGGATTGAAGCGACAACAGGGGATCAATAGGTACCCATTGGGCTAAATTGCACTCCTTGGCAACTTTATGAACCTGCTTATGCAAGCGGTCAATCATGCTCAAAAGAGTGTCAGCTCGCTGAAAGGATCCTGGATGCCCATCAGCACCAAGGGGTCCACGAGGTCCATCAGCACCAGGAGGTCCACGTGGTCCTTCAACACCAGGAGGACCTTGTTCCCCCTGAGGGCCCATAGTTCTTAAGTTTTTTTTTCTACTTTGCTAATTTGAAATTGAATTCCATATTACAATTGCTCTGATTGGAAGAGGCGATTTTTAATTTCCTCTTCCCCAATTGATTATGGCTAGAGAGTTGGTAAAAAGTGTCTCTCCATTCAACCTGAATTTTCTGGGCTCGCTTCATTAACTGTGAGTCACCAAAACTATATATTCCTTGATCAAGCTTAACAAGTTGTTTTGCTTTTCAATAAGAAGATTTTGATTACTATTAATGGCATCACGATTATCTTTACTGAACTTGGAGGCAGACTTAAAGAACTCAGAAACATAATGATTCAAGGATTTGGAATCCTTCTAATAAATTACACATCCCTTGATGATGCATTCCTACTACTTGTAACAAGTGGTATAAATTAGGGTGAACAAATTGGTGTGAATATTGCTTAGTACCAATCCCCAGAAATTGAAAACTTTAATATAAATCCCTCATCATAGAGGGTACATCATTAGTCCGAGATTAAGTAGCACAGATTCTAGGAATTAGAGTCCCATCAAGCATCTGATTAATGATGTTTCTTAAGACCTCAGGTTGTACTTGAAAAATTCGAAAAAAAGCTTAAATTGGGCCATATAATTATAAGTTGGCATGGAGTTCCATTGTATCTGATACCCTTGAGATTTCAGTTCTAGTAGAACGGACACTGTAAAATACTGCCTTGCTCATGGTCTTGAGATATTCAGGCGAAAAAGGGGAATCCATCTTGGTGATTGACGTTTTCACAAAAGAGTAACTCAGAGAGTCCCGAAAAGTGAGCATCACTTTCTAAATTTTTGAATTACACTTTAAAAGTGGTAGATAAGTCTCAAAACTACGTTATGGAATCTCCACAAAGATATGAAAGATAGTAATTAAGGTTGTAAATAGACCCATTTTATTATTAAAAGGGTTGAATATTTATAGGTTCTAAAGTAGTTTGGGATTTATCAGATCTAATCAATCGCTGAGCAATTGAATCTTCTACTATCACCTGATCAGGATAAGCATGATTGATCTTGTTAGACTTGATACAATTAGATTCATTGAGTTCCCCCTCCAATATAATCAGTCAAATATTTGGGATAAAAGTTTTGGAAATGGAATATTTATCAAAATCCTGATACTAATTATGTAGGTTAAGTTCTGTTGTTATTCAGAAGTTTCCAACTTCAGAAGAGAGGTTGAAGGGAGGTTATTCCCTTGTTATCTGGGGAGTTTATTCAGTGACTTCACCGTTAGGTTGAAGCATTATTGTACCTGTTCCCAGGAGATCCTGAGAGAGAGAAAATCTCTTTGGGAAACGCTCAACAGGATACTTGTCCTCAATCTAATTTCAATCACCCACATATTTTGTTGGACTTTATCATCTAATATTGATCGCACATATAAGGAACATGTACTAGAAAACATAGGGAGCTAAATTGAGCCATAATTAAGAAAGAGATAGTGGGAGCTAGGTAGTATAAGCTGGGGTCTTCACATGGCATGACCAAGGAAAGCTCATGGAAACACAGGTGAGTAGCCAACACCAGAACCCAGGGAGGCACCTTAGAAGGGACCTGTAGTAGCTTAGATAAGGTGTGGGATGAAAGCTAAAGACTTTAACCTAACCTGTTCTTGTGGGCGCTTCCACTCTCCTTTGGGGGGAATATGGGCAGGAAGGGGAGGCAAGAGTCGGGTATATTATCTGTCATGCTACTTCCCTATGAGGAGGGGCACTATAAAAGAAGGTCTTAGTGACAAGGGCGTGGCAATCCTAATTGGCTGAGATTTAGCTCACCTGTCTACAATTTTCAACGCGGTTTTCTAGGTTGGCCTGAAACCTAATTATAGTCAATAGCTTACATGGGCTACACTGGTGCAGCAAAAGGCAAGAGAACTCACATACCAAATTTACAGACTGACCCAAAAGGGCTGCAATGGTTCCCACACAAAAAGGGCCCGGAGAGAAAACTCTGTCACAAAAACAAACTGGAGAGACCAACTCCATTAACAAATCAACATCAGGGGTGACCCCTGCTGCACAGAAGGCCTCAGTCTCCTTTGCAGCGGCTACTAATGGATTTGGGGTCAAAACCAAGCTTTTTGAAGCAGGAACTATGGCCCCTCCAAGGATCTGATGGTGAGCATGGTGGAGAGCATCAAGAGGGTTCACACCATGGAAGCGAAGACTGGTTGGTCAAAGGAGATGCTCATGTTCAGGGTGATAAAGATGTGCGAGTTTTCCCCACTCCATATTTCATGTTTGACCCCTTGGTTAAAACTTATGACCTTCCATTCTAAGCTTCAAAGGGAACAGGTTTTGGCTGCCAGCTTGAGCACAAAGAACGAGGAGGCCGCATGTCTTGACATTGGCACTGAGATTGGAAGGTTCAATTTGAGGGACGTACCACCTGTGATCAATAGAGGGGCCATGTTGTCTCAGTTGAAAGGCTTTGGCAGAGTGATCTCTTTTAATGAGAATAAGATGGTAAAGAACTTGAAGCAGAATGTCGGTAGCTTGAAAAAGTTCACCATGGGATCTGTGGACTGGGTTTTGAAGGTTGAACTTTCAAAATCATACTGGGAGTTACTTCATTCAGTCATTGTGGGGACCTGAAGCGTCCCTGTGATACCTTCGGACAGGTACTTCTTGTGAGTGCGAAGGGGCAAGTTAGAGCCAAATGTCCCCAGGTTGAACCTCCTGCATTAGTGGCCAAACCTACCAGGACTAGTGCGAGGGTTCTAAAAATGGTGCCCTCAGAGAAAGAGAAGTTGGCTCTCCAGAAGGCGTTGAAGAAATTAACTGTGTTGTCAGACAAAGCAAAGGAGGCGGCAGCTGGCAAAACCAGTTCAGAGGCATTGACCGAGGTGCTGAAAGGTTCCAGAAAGGTTATTAAAAGTTGAAGTGGACCCAGAAGGCGCGGGGAGCTATTAGAATCAAAATAAAGCTAAGTGGCGCTTTGTCCTAATCTGCAAAGGACATTTTGGAAATGGCTGCTTCCCAAAATGGATGGTGTTCTCCCAATCACTTGATCAAGTAAGATCTGGGCGACCAATAGGGATGTAGGTGGTACAGAGCGCGCAAGGCCCATAGTGAAGAGGCATGGTGAGGGAGGTGTTGCCTGCTAGCAATAGTGGGCTAATGCTTTCTAACCCAATGCCTCCAACCAAAGTGTAGGGGTCTACCAAGGATCCTGGCAATAGTAAATTTCTGGATCCTGAGGTGACTGAGCAGCCACCACCCCTGCCCAGTCTAGTACTGGAAAGGGGAGGAAGAAATGTGGTCCCGCTAAATCAGCTGAGGTGGAAGAAGATGGGGACCCCCAGATCCTGACACTGAAGCCTCTTCGGTTTCAAACCTATGGAGATCAGGGTTGAATTTGCTAATGCTTGGGGTCTGAATGGACTCAGGCAGTGGCAGCAGGTGAAATTCCAATTTCAACAACATGGGACAGATATCAGATTCCTCATTGAGACAAAGTCCAAACCTGGTGTAGAAGAGGACTGGGCTTTCCAGTTTCCTCTGAAGTAATCATTTTATTCTCATTTGGTGGATCAACCAAACTCGGACTCACCCTTAGGGAAGGGAAAGAGGGAGGGGGAGAAACCAAAGGGTGTATTTTGGTCTGGTGGGCGGACAAGGTCAAGGTGTTAGATAAACGGATATTGTTTCCTGGAAGAGCAGTGGCAGTGATGTCAGTGTTTAGAGAGAAATCAATTTGGTTTATTGGCATTTATGCGCCCAATTCTGGGTCTAAAAGGAAGACTTTCATCCAGAAGGTCAGCCTGAGGATCCAGAAGGAAGGCATTAGGGGGTTAGTAGTGCTGGGGGGAGACATGAACTGTGTCTGCTTTAGGGATGACAGGGTTGGGGCTTCAGGAAACTGGAGTTCTAATCCTGGAGCCCATTAGTTGGCCGGTTTAATGATAGACCTCAGCCTAATGGATGTATGGAGAGCGGGCTGTGATGAGGAGGGAAAGACTGGGTGAAATCACGTTTAGTTGGATCAATTCTCACGCATTGACCTTGTGTTGGTGCCCCAGCCTCTCCTGAGTCATGCAAGTTGATCATTAGGAATCATGATACAGATGCTTCAGAACACAGTTTCCTTCAACTGCAGATCAGTGACCCTCAGGTTGCTTCTGTGGGGAAAGGGATCTGGAGACTGAACTCTGAACTCCTGAAGTGGAGTCCACTTCAGGACATCATTAGGAAGAAGGTGAGGTGGTGGAGAAGCCAAATTGTGAGGAAACCATATGTGCCAGTAAAATATTTGTGGATGAAGGCTGATCCCAATATGGCTTGTGAAATCTTTGGGAGGCAGCTAGGGGCCATGCGTTAAAGGTATGAAACCTTGGAAAGGAGTTTCAAGAGTACTTGCAAGCATGCTGCGGTCATGGGGAATCCGCCTTCACGGCCAAGGCTGAATTTTATGCAAAATTGATGGGAGCCTTTATCGTAGATCATCTCAGACAAAGGAAGTCTCGGTGGAATGAGGATTCTAACAACAATGTGGCTTTACTCCGCAAGAAAGTAGGGGCATTCAGACCCTTGGCAAGAATCTTATCATTTTATGATGAGGGAGTTGAGGTAAAGGATGCAGCTCTCATGGCTGAGTTGTCCAAGTCCTACTATGAGGACCTTTATAGCCCCTCTGAGAATAACCTGAAGGCATCCAAAGTACTCACAAGTGAACTGGGGGTACTGCTGAAGGAGACTAAGCTGCAACTATGTAGCAAAATCCGCAAGTCAGAGGTGTCAGACGCCATCTGCAAAGGCAAGAATGCCAAGGCTCCCAGGGAGGATGGGTAGATCTTGGAGCTCTACGAGTTATTTCAGGCAGAAATTTTTGAGATGCTTGCTGAGCTTTACAATCAACTCCTAGCCTATGGTACAATTAAGCCGGCGTTTTCAAATGGCGTGGTGGTGTTTTATAAGAAGGGCGATCCCTCCCTCATGGGGAACCATTGGCATTTGACTCTGCTTAACGTTGACTATAAGATCTTGATGAAGATACTAACCAATCGACTAAAGGGGGTTGTGGCGGACGTTGTTGGGAAAGAGCATAATGGGTTCATCCCAGGATGCTCAATTACTGACAATTTGATGCTACTTCACCTGATAGAAGAGTGGGCAAGTAAACAGTATGACCAAAGGGGGTAGCTAAAGTTTCTTGATCAAGAGAAGGCGTATAAATTGGTGAATCAAGAGTTTCTTTGAAAAATGTTAAGTATGGTTGTAATCAAGGGACATTTGTTGAGGCTGCTTAAAGCGATTTATGGGGAAGACTCATCGGTTGTCAATATTCACTGGGGTCCTCTCCCAACCTTTTAAGGTGTATAGGAGCGTGCGTCAGGGAGACCCTATATCTCCCTTGTTGTTTATTCTTGCAATAGAGAAACTTTCAGTGGCTCTTCGAAAATCAGACTGAAGGAAGTCTTCCATCAATGGCGAAGTCACTATCATTAATGTTTGCAGATAATGTGTGAATAATGTTTTATTGGAGGACGATAAGGTGGTGATGAACATTCTGAAGATGTACCAGAACGCAGGCAACGCGAAGGTCAATCTGTTGAAATCCAGGGCTTAGCCCATCAGCAGAATGGCGATGTTGGGTGTGGCTCCAAAGATCTCGATCCCTTGGATGGCAACAGGGGAGGAATTTCTGTACCTTGGGTGCCCCATCCCTGGGTGGCGTCGCCACACAAATTTGGCTCAAACTTGAAAGTGGACCTTAGAAAAGTGGCTCGGAAGTGGCTTTGGCTCAACTTCACTTATCAGGGCAGGGCCATTGTCATAAACACTTTTATTTTTTCCAGACTGTGGTACATTGCATTATTGTTCCGCCACTGGCATCTTCCATTATAAGAATACAGAGTTTGATCATACAGTTCATTTGGTGAGGGAGGGCGTCAAAATCAGTCTCTTTAACTTGCTTCAGAAGGTAAAGAAGGGGGCATTGGTCTGATTAACTTCGGTATTATGATAAAAACACCACAACTGAAGTGGATTGCATGGGTCGCTAGGGAGGGAAAATCCATTTGTTGGGCTCCAATATTGGAGGACTACCTCTCTAAGGCTTGCAAGGACAGTTCAAACTAGGATCTTGGTGTTAGCTGGAGCATCAATCAATGGGCCATTCCAAGCATGAATCTATCAGGCTGCTGGAAGGATTACTTTAGAGCTTGGGCAAGCAACAAGAAGTAGATTAATGGGTTGACCATCGAGAGGATCTGGGAGATTCTCCTTTGGGGAGGAGCTTGGGGACTGGAGATGGAACCTCGTCTTCATTTGGCCTTCAAGAACTTTATTGGGGCGGTTCACTGGAACCTCCTTGATGGCAATGGCCGAAGAGTGCTTAGGGTGGAAGCAGCCAATGATGTTGCCAGTGCCTCCAAGGTGCTGGTAAGGAAGGCATGGGATGTTGTGGAAGCAAATGAACTGCATTCTTGCTGGAGGGAAGCAATTCCTTCTCTGGATGCATAATAGGCTGGGGAAGCCTTTTCAGAAGGTCGCGGAGGGCAGGATTGGCGGATGTTCACAAGAGGAAGAGAAGGGTGGAGATACCTTATATAAGAAAGCCTCTTCGTCCTTCAGGATTGGCTCAAGGTGGGAGGTGGCAATGGTGTCTGCCTCTCAGATTTCACAACCACTAGGTTCCGGAAGCTACAAGACAGAGAGCTTTGCTCAACGTATTTGTCCCAGATCACTTGAAAAATGCGACCTGTCCTGATGAAACTGTGGGAGAGGAGGGTTAAGGGATTATGGTTTATACCAGTTCAGAACTCTCTTCCAACTCCTCAGCAACAACTTGGTCACTGGGGCGACTTTGCGTAAGTTTAGTAAGCATAAGGAGGATGCCCTTCTGTATGCCTGTAAGGTGTGCGGAGAGGAGGATATGGCAGAGAACATCTTCACCGAGTGTTTAGCAGTGGATGCTGTGTAAAGTAATGTTCTCCTATGGTATGAAGCGTACCAACCAGGATGTAAGTTATCCTCTGGTAATCTCTCATGGACAGAGATCCTAACTGAGTATGCTCCTCCAAGTCTGCTTGCAGACAAGGAGGGGTTCATGGTCTTATGCATTATATGGGGGAGCTGATGTATGGTCAATGTCCAGAAATCAGCGTTGCTTCCCTTCAGAAAAATCCAGGAAACAAGCTCCCTGGCCATAGTCAAGCGACAGCTAGTGATAGCTATGTAAAGCTATGGCAATCCTCTTTCCTCAAGTAGGTCCAAATTGGGGGCAGTCTGGTCTCATTCCTCGCAGTAAGGAATGGGAAGCATATATCTGAACTGGCTGGGTAGCCTTTGCTGCCAGGTATACCAAACAGGGAGGAATATGTCAGTTTTGGGGTGATGTGAGCAACCCCCACCCGCGGTTGGGCCCACAATTGTGGTGCATAGATTTTTTCAGCCCCAGTGTGGCGGGGGCAGTACCCCAGGTTTCATCCTGCAATGTTGCCTGAGCTGGGTGTCCTAAAGGGCACAAAGAACACAAATATAGAGATAGTTTCAAGGTTTAACTTTGGTGCTCATTCCATAAAAAAAGAGTAGCCTAAGTTCCCAAATTTTTACAAGACTTATACTGTGAACTCCACTGCTAGCTTCCTGTACAACTAAGTCATCACAAGGAATGGTTGCCCTCAAGTTTTGCTTATAGAAGATAGTAAACTTCATTTTGAATGTGGTGATATAACTGGTGGACCTAATGGGAGTAAAGCAGTAGTTCAATACCCCCTACATTCCATCCTCAAATGAAAGCATCAGGTGAGTGAATGGAAAGTTGGGAGGTATTTTTGAAAAAAATGGCTCTCAATTACAAGTCACAATTGAGATCAGTCGTTGACCTCAGCATTGTTGGCTTATCAGTTGAATTAACATTGAGTGATTAGAATGTCTCCTTTTAAAGCCCTGTATGGGTGAGAGGCAGCTCTATTAACCTTTTGGCACCAATTAACACAAAGTACTAAAACCTGCCGCCTGGAAGCTATCATCAGGAGTTAGCTAAGGAATTTCTAAGAATTTAGTTATAAGCTTTAAACAATATCAAGGCGACTATCCCTCAAAATAAGTAGGGAAGATAAAGATGAACTTGGGTACCAAAGATAAGCCTAGGAGATAAGGCTTTGTTCTATCATTTATGGGAACACATCCAGAGAAGTCACAAGCCATCTGGACTGGGTCTGCTACTTTTTTAACGAAGAGAGGAGCTTAATACTCCATCTGGGATGATGATACTAACATTGTGTTTAATAAAGTACATTACCGGCTTCTTAAGTCATTCCCCAGACTTGTGTTGGGAGGGGAAGTGTTGTGGATGAGGCTAGAAACAGATCAGCAGATCATTCCTTGATTAGTTAAATGATTAGGGTTCATCCTCAAACTGGTGGAGGAGCAGGCACTAACCCACAGTGGATGAGGGCAAATGAGCCCTTTTTATATATTAAGGTAGTAAAGAAATTTTTTTTCAACAGCTGAGTGATGTCATGCGAAATAAAATTCGCCCTGATGATTCTGAGGATTCTGTAAAATAAAGATGACATTGTCTCCCAAAATCAGTATTGAAACCCCTTTTAAACCTTTGGAGAACAGAATAATTTAATTACTGCCAATGATGCTTTGATTATACAGCCAAATTACCCTGACAAAAATGTTTAAATCTTGAAAAAATATAACCAAATCAGGAAATTAACCAATTTCAAGAGTCACTAAAAAGCACAAAGTTAGGCACATCATAAAAGCTCCATCCTCTAAATCTGAAGTCAAGCAGAATATTATCATATTTGGTAAAAATCGGTGTTGGAAGAAGATATAATCGCCCAAAAACTCAGAAGCAAAGATGGATGAAAGGGCCCCTGTACAATCAGTTTCTGGGATAACCACTGCGAGAAGGAGCTCATAGCTACATGAATTGGCTCATATGGATGAAGCCATCAAAGCAGCTTTTAGACGCCATCTAACTAGGGGATCTAAAATCCCCATATAAAAACCCAAATTCCCAACTTATTTTCCAATATTCATTCTTTTTAATTTTTTTGGTTTACACTTGAAGTAAAAAAGTTTTTGCTTTTTACATTAATAAAAAATCTTTTTACAAAAACTCAATTTTATTCTTATATTTTAATTTGTAGTGGTTTAAGTGAACTAATTACCAGTATCCAATCTGTGATTAGCCAGCACACAGAATACAGTAACAAGTCTGAGATCTTCTCTGTTTGAACAAGGACACTCTCTATTTCAAATACCTTGGAGCCAAGCTACCAAAGGAGAGGTTGGACTGACTTCCGTTGAGTCTTGAGAACCAATGTATAACTAACATGTCTAAGGGTGTCATCAAGAAATTCGCCATGTGTGTGAACAGTTTACAAAATAGATTGATGTTACAAAGGGTAGCATCAGTAAAGAATTTGCTCTTTAAGGAAGATTGTGATCTAAGTTAAGGTTGTCTGGTGCCTAATCTGAGCGGAGTAGACACACTGAGCAGTGAGTCATCCTCACATTTTAAGCGAGCTGAGGTCAGCGAGATGACTAATGTCTAAGCAGTTCATTGTAGTTATTGCTTTTTTGGTCGCCATATTTAAACATTATCATTTCAAATAAGTCAAAAACGACAGTGCATTATCCCAGTGAAACAGGTAATTTTGGTGTATTTAAAAAAACTTATGCTGCTGTAGAAAGAGTTTCTGCACAGAAACATGACTAATGGAAGGGGTATCACTGGAAAGTCATCTCCAAAATCGCAGCAAAAGCTCCAGGCATATTTATGGGGTTGTGCTTTCCCAGCCGAACTTTCATTTAACTCATTATTTGATTCATTTTCTTCCATCTAAATGCAATCACATCTGTGTTTCATGTTCTTAAAAGTGCTTTATTAATTGCGCTACATAATATTTGGTGAAAACATTTAATATCCGCTTTGCTATCAGTTTTCTGGAATAGTGACTCTTTGATTACTTTATTCTCCTTTCTTTTTAAGGATGTGATTTTAACATAAAGTTTGTGTTGACCTTTGAGACTTTTTAATTCAAACTTAAATTTGTCAATCTTTCATCAAAAAAGTTAGATCAGCTTGTGATGCTGAGCTCAACGTATTCCTTATTAACAGCTTTAAATTTTATTCACAGCTTCTGAAGCTTGTCCTTGTATGACATTGTGCAGATAGCTTCTTCTGTAAACTTTTATTGATATCTCAACTAATTCTGTATTGAGCACCAAATGTAAACTCTTCCTTTTTTACTGTACAGGTTCTATGTGTGCAATGAATAACTTGTTGATATAATATATAATGCTAGCGTTGATCCTAATATAAATACTGCTATCAAGTTGAGTTTCTCACAACCAAAGATATAACTGCTCAGTTTTCTCTTTAGACAGGTACTGGCAACTTTCCTTTAACCCACGTAAATGTTCTTGAAAACAATCCAGATAACAAGGTAAATCCTGTCCCTTTTACTCTTTCTCTAGAGTTAGCAATTTTGAATATATGGGAAACTTCTCCCTTCCACTCTTGACACAAGAGACCTTGTGAACGCTAGACAATTAGATAATGAAAACTATAAATTAAACTCCTCTTAGGAGATTAATTTGATAATTGTATTCATACATAAAGTAAATGTGTTATGAGAGCGTCTATTTTTATATTATAAATGTAAGGTATTATATAGGAAAATTTAGCGCTCAACTCTTCCATTGGCGCCCCAATGGGAATGGCATCCATTGCTTATGAATCTAACCTTCCATAGATTGTACTAATGGTAAATGATGTATCTGCGCATCCATCCACCAAGTTGGTATCCAAAGCTAACCAAATTAAGGTCTATTGGGGTTGAACTATAGATAGCATGTCTCAACGCCCTCATCTAACCTTAGCAAATTATTGTTATTAAGCTAGCATCCTGCTTAGGTAATGGGACTGTCATGATTCTGATATGACTGGATGATAATCATGGGACAGCTAGGGCAAAATTCGCCGAAAATGATATCAGTTACGATTATTTGAGTGCCTCAAGATAAGGCAATATTGGGATATAATGGGTCATATTAGATTGCCTCTATATAAGGCAATAAGGCGATAAGGCGATGTCAACATTTGATGAATATGAAGTAAATCGCCTACATATTAGGGTAATAGAGAATTAGAGAATAACAAGCTAAAATCGAGGAGAATCTGTGGAATAGAATAACTTTAAGCCATGAGAGCAGTATACCTGAAGCCGCTGTATTTAAGCGAGATGAGCAATTGAGAAGGTCAGGTTGTTAATAGTAGAGAAGAAATGGGACTGTGAAAGGTAGCTGTATTTATAACAAATATATAAAGAATTGATCGGGGTAATATCTCCTATTTTAAGTATATTTTTAAGTGTGTCCAAAGGACCAACAATCCCCACACCATCTGTCTGTTGCTCAGTGGGTTTGACCTGTACGAACAACATGACAGATCCTAACAATACTATCCAAGTTTATAACAGTGGTGCTCACTACAGGGGGCCCATTGATCAACCACCTAACACTCCAGAACTCCAGTTGCCAGCCATGCCTTACACAAGCTGTGTTGCTTGTGAATCTTCATAGAACACCACACCAGCTGGATATGAGGAACTCAAACTTACCTTAGATGCGGTGCTCAAAAACCAAGATGAACTTCTTCAAACACGAGATGCTGTCATGCACCAACTTGATAGTACGTCTAGTTAAATGAAGATCTTGGGACAACAAAACAAAAAACTTGCCAACTGATTGAATGATACCACCAAACAGCTGCAGTGCGCAGAACAAAGATTGACCAATATCTCTCGATCTTCTCACTGGGACAAGGATGACCATCAAGAGGGGGCATCATATGAGGAAGAATATGACGCTGGTCAGAGCTACAACACCCAGGATGGTAGTACCGGATATGAATACAAATTAGAACAACACTTCCCTCAAGTAATGGTGGTACAACCTATGGCAGAAGGTCACACTACCCCTTAAGCGGTGGACATTGAAACTTCTGCTAATACAGCTCCTCATCGAGAAGCCACTTTTGGATCTTGAACCATTCCTCAGTATGTCCCAAAACCCCATGAATGGGATGAGGAGGTTAGTATCAAAAGATTACCTCCATTTGACTGCAATAGGTACATTCATGGATTATTCAAACGTTTTGAGTTTGCAGTGGAAGGTGCACCTGATAGATGGAAGGCTAAGTTGTTAATATCTACCTTGGATATCAGAAGTGCCAATCAGGTCACCTGTTACCTCCCAAGTAACTTTGTCACTTATAATGATGTAAGGGATACCATACTCTGCCTTTTTGGGGGTACTTCATTGATGTCGTAGCAAAAAGCAGAATTCTTAACAATTAAATTCATTCAAAATGAGACTCTCCTGGAGTTCGCTGATCAAAATTACAACAGAAGCCTATGTGCTGATTGGAGCTGGGTACTTAGAGAAAGCCGACGTGTGCATTGCCATAACCTCCACGGTGAAGCTTATTGAAAACTTCATAATGTTATTTTAACACTTCTGGATAATGATGTACCTCTGCTCAAGATTGTATAGTTTTGCGCCATGTATCCCCTAACTTTCTGCCACCAAATATGGAATAGAAGACTACTGCTGCTACTGCACCCCCTTATTCAGGAGAATAATCTCATCCGCCTCCAGCTCCAGTTATTAATCCTCAGCCTTTCTATAATTCTGCGCCTCATCCTCAGCTAAATTATACCAACAGTTCAATCAGCGACAATGGGCTGGCCATGAAATCTGTTAGCAACCCAGTTTTGACCAGGACCTAGCTATGCCGACCATCAACAATCAGCTTACTAACCTGGGGCTGGTTATGCTGAATGATCCCAAACTTTCTGGTCTGGACTCTCTTATTATAATCAAGGACGTGGCTCTTATGGGTAAACTGCTACAAATGCAGTTGCCCTGGTCATTTGGCTAAATTCTGCCATAACCGCCATGTGAACTACATACACCAAGATTAATATTATTAGGGAAAAGATGGAGCTGAGTAGAGAAAGGACCCTCTACCTCCATGATACCAACTCAAAATGTCCCCAAATCAATAGTATTATACCCTGCGGAAGTCCCTCAATATGAAGATGGATTTTTATTTTAGCAGCCAGTTGGAGGAGTAAATATAGTAACCTGAGCTCAGCCAAGGTGGCAGCAGAAGAGTCCCCCAACCAACTGAAGCTGTATGCCTGTCAAATGCTTGATCAAGCTTCCTTGGAAAACTTGTTTCTGCTGCTGTTGCATCAACTCTAAAAGGAGTAAACGTCACCCTTATGGTAGATGCCATTGTCAAAGAATACCCCAAGTCAGTGAGGGGATAATGAGTTTCTTGAAAAAAGAGAGCTTGTATGTGTTCAGGTATTAGACAGTCAATATTCTTCTTATTCTGAGTGTACATACTGTGATATTTTTGTAGCAAAAAATAGAGTTCGCTAAAATAGATACTGGTGCTCCAGTCAACATAGTTTCCACTAAATTGATGGCAAAGTTGACGTTGAAACCTGATGTGGACCATCAAATGGTGTACAGAACTTCTGGAGCAGTACTCACCATCTCTGAGGGGGCTTACAGTGCGCTACCTCTGCACTTTGGGTCCATTGTCTTTGTAGATCCAGCAATTGTGCTTCCAAACAAGGACTACAACCTGTTATTGGGACCACTTTCCTGCGCCGTTTTGGGGCTGTCATTAATATGACAGAGGAGACCCTCGCCATTCTGGGTCAACAGATCCCAATTTACTTCACCACTAGTGGAGTACCAAAGGATCCAGTGCATATGAGCCATATTAATTTTGCCTATAGTGATGAGGTGATGCCAGTTCACTATCACCGACTAAAGTGCAAGACTTGGCCCCTTCCCCAGCAGATATATGAATATCAAGGTATACCTCTTTAAGCGGCAGGGCCCATATCTATACCTTCTGGCCATCAAGTCCTAGTGAACTCTGAGTTAGAGGTGGAAGTGCTTGTGGGTTATATGGGGGAAGTCATTGGGCTCTATCATCAAACAAAGTTTGAGCCGCATGTGGCTCCAGGGATTTTACCTCTAGGACATGAAGAGATTAAGGTTTTGTTATCAAAATTCC
Organism: Massospora cicadina; assembly: GCA_022478985.1. NCBI lineage: Eukaryota > Fungi > Entomophthoromycota > Entomophthoromycetes > Entomophthorales > Entomophthoraceae > Massospora > Massospora cicadina. The sequence goes on from JAKSZP010001389.1 coordinate 218,984, forward strand.
CAAGTGAACCAATGTGATTCTGCCGACACCAAATTGTAGAATATCTACATCTGATTCCAATAGATGAGGTCCGTCAGGTTTATAATTTTGGGTCGTTGGATGAATTTGTTTTACCAGCTAAGACACCTGCTGATGTACTAATGGTGGTACCACGGAATAATTTAATAGGACTATCGGAAGAACAAAAAGACCAAGCAATAGCTTTATTTCAGAAGTATAAAGGGGATTTTCCCTGACGACAATTATGACTTAGGGTGTGCTTGGGGGTGGTCCATCGAGTAGACATAGGAGATCATCCTCCAGTAAGGTCTCAGCAAATCTGCTGATTGTGGGCAGTGGAAGACGTTGTTACTGATGAAATTGACAAGTTGCTAGAGCAAGGGATGCTTGAGCCAGCCAAAAGCTCATGGGCTACGCCTGTTCTAATTGTAAAAAAGAAGGAAAGCATCAACCAAGTAGTAATAGACTATCAGAAGCTCAACAATATTACAAAAAAGGATTTATAATTTTTGCCAAAAAATGATTATGCTTTGGACCAATTAGGGGGAGCCCATTATTTTTTTGCGATGGACTTGACATCAGGTTACTGGCAAATCGAGTTACCCCCAGTGGAACAGGAAAAATGTGCTGTAATCACCTCCAAAGGCCTTTTTCAACTGATGCAGATGCCTCAAGGACTGTGCAATGCCCTGGCTACGTTTCAGCATGCCATGGATACTATTCTTGGTGACCTGATACTGTCATGCATCCTTGTATACCTTGACAATATTAATGTTTTCTCTCGAACCTTTTTGGAGCATCTTGATCACCTAGAAGCAGTATTCCACCAGCTGGCTGAAGCGAACATTAAAGTTAAACCTCAAAAATTAACTTCTTCAAAGATCAGCTGGAATACCTGGGATTTGTGGTAGACTCTAAGGGGCTGAAACCTCAGCCAGCTAAGGTGGAGGCCATCAGCAAAATGACTACTCCCAATAGTAAGCACAACATACAGGTATTTTTGGGAATGTTCAGTTACTACCGGCACTTTATCCCTAATTTTAGCTATATTAAGGGGCCACTATTCGAGTTGTTAAAAAAGGATGCTGTGTTTGAATGGATGGAACGTCATTAATCCACTTTTGATACACACCATATGGCGTTGATCAGCGTACTGGTGTTACGCTGTTCAAACTTTGATCAGGAGTTTATCATTCAAATGGATGCATCCCTCTCCACTGTTGGGGCTGTACTTTCTCAGAAAGATGACGAGGGAGAGGAACATTAAGTAGCATACTGTAGTCAAAGTCAGAACTGTCACGAGCATAATTATATTGTGCCCAAGTGGGAGTGCATAGCAGTGATCTATGCATATAAGTAATTCAGAGTCTATCTACATGGGGTAAAGTTTAAAGTCATAATAGATCACACATCATTATACTGGTTGCAGAACCTTAAAGAACCTGAAGGCCATTTGGCTCAATGGGCTCTTAAGTTGCAGGCTTATTATTTTGAGATTCTCCATCAGCCAGGAGTAAAGCATCATAACGCTGACTGTTTGTCTTGATTACTAACTATTGCAGTGACAGCAGACCTCAGCAATGTGATGTACAATAAGATGCTCAGTGGAAATATGACAATGAACGCCCCAGGTAATCAAAGTGTTAAATGAGATGCGAACGAATATCTTCCATTGGAATGAGTAACTTTACAAGCAGATCAGCAATTTTACGGTGAATTTTCTGCGCCCCTCAGCACGTCCAGGAATTATTATGAGTGCACACAAGGCAGTTGGGCATGGCGGAGTGTGTAAGACTATGGAGTTGTTATGCCCGTGTACTATTGGGAAAGTATGAGCTTTGATATTCTTGAAAATATCCCGTTGCCACCAATGCCAAGTGGAGAAGCCATTTCGCCATATGATGTCATACCAGTCAGTGAAACCACATTTTGCTTGGCACACGGTTTTCTTTGATGTCATTGGCCCCTTGCCAACAGGAGCCAACCGGTGTAAGTACATTCTTGTGGCTGTTGACCACTTGACCTGGTAGGTTGAAGCGAGGGCAATACAAGACTTAGGGGCAGTTACTGTGGCCAGGTTTGTGATGAAATGCAATATTCAGCGACATGGTTGCCCTCAGTTTATTCTCACTGACAATGGAACCAACTTCACCTCACACATCCTACCCAGACTGAATGAGCTTATGGGAATCCGCGGGGTTCTGATGTCCCCATACATCCTGAGTCCAATGGAATGGCCAAACAGGTGAATAGAACTCTGGTAAACATATTATGAAAATTAGTAACAGATTAAACTTCCAATTGGAGCTCTCTCCTTTCCACTGCTGTGTTAGCCTATAACATTAGTTACCATTCCGCCACAGGAAAGAGTCCCTTCCAACTACTACAAGGCTGACACCTAGCTCTTCCAGTGTTACTTTAATCATGTGTAGAAGACACCGGTGGACTAGAAACCCACCACTATTTGACTAACCTTACGAACATTCTGATCAAATTGCAAAATGAAGCATATTCCTTCAGCTTATCCAAGAAAATCAGGAAACTTGCTGCTGATAAGGCACGTCATAGTGGGCTGGCGCCATTCAAGGAGGGTAATATGGTTCTCTTCTATGACCAACATGGATTTAGGTGGAAACACAAACTGGCCAAAATTTGGATTGATCCATTTGAAGTTATAGAGAAAACTGGAGTTTACGCATATACCATTAAGGATCCTGTAAGTGGTCAGATCATTGACTGAGTACACGTGAAGTTCCTCTGACCTTACAATCATTAGGATCTTATTGTCCAGTCAAGAAGGGGTGATGTCATGATTCTGATATAACTGGACAATAATCGTGGGACAGCTAGGGCGGAATCCACCGAAAATGATATAAGTTATGATTATTCAAGTGCCTTGAGATGAGGTGATATTGGGGTATAACAGGTTTTTACTGATCACCTCTATATAAGGCAATAAGGCGATAAGGCGATGTCAATATTTAATTAATACAAAGCAAATCACCCCAATTAGGGTGACAGAGGATTAAAGAATAACAGGCCAAATTTAAAGAGAATCAACGGAATAGACTAGCCTAAGCAATGAACAGTATTTCCTGAAGCCGCTGTATTTAAGTGAGATGGGCAATTGAGAAGGTCAGGATGTTAATAGTAGGGAAGAAATGGGACAGCGAAATTTGCTGTATTTATAAAAAATAGATAAAGAATTGATTGGGGTAATAACTCCTTTTTTAAGTATATTTTCAAGTGTGTCCAAAGGACCAACAATCCCCACATCATCTGTCTGGTGCTCAGTGGGTTTGACCTGTACAAACGACATGATGGATCCTAACAATACCATCCAAATTTATAACAGGGACCTTTACCCATTGACAGCAGGTCGCTTTTAAAAAAGGTTGACCTTTAAGTTGCTACCAACTAGAGCTTTGTTACAGTTCAGCAACTACAAAAACCCTTAATTAATTGGTGACAAAATCTGAGTGTTTCAAAAAAGATGATTTTATTTATAAAAGCTAAATTAATAAATTAACTTACTGTAAACATTATCAGGATCCACCCTGATGGAACATCAGTAATTTGCTGAAACCAAATCCCAATAAATTAATTAACATTCTATTGAGAATTAAACCAACAATAGTTATAATTAATTGATAACTCTCACATTCACTAAAGGTTTTCATATAAGAATTGAACCCTCACAGATAAGTAAGATATTTAATTATGATCTAATGAAGCTGATGTGGACAATCTGAAAATCCCAGCATTTAGGTAAGAAATCATCATTTTAAAATGGATGAAGCCATAATCTCAGTTATCTCCGCATTGGGATCTTAATCTAGTGTACAAATGCACATGATTAGCTAGAAGAGCAACTTCACCTGGTATCCAGGAAATTAAGGAAGCACTTAATGAAATTCCTGCATTTATTCTGCATCCCGAGTCTTCTTCATCCGCCCTCCCATTAATATCCTCAAGTCCAAAATGTCATGAACTAGAAACCCTACAGACTTCAATGCTCCTACTGCATAGGATTACGTCATAGCACCAAGATTTGTTGAAAGAGACTTTCCAAAGATGTGGGAAAAGGGCAGTTAGCACTAAGGATGAGGCGCTTCATTTTGACATCACTGTTCCACCTTAAGAATTTTTAGCAACCTCCAATGAGTCTAATGTTATAATACCAGAAGAAAATGATTTGGTACATATCAATAATAAAGAACCTGATACAGACCATTTTTTTGGTATATTCTAATGTTTTTGAACTACTCCCTCAGTTTGGGAGCTTATTTACATGTGTCACTATTAGAATTCATAAGAACCCTGTTCCAAAAGTTTTAAATTATGCTTCCAATTGGGCAGGTCTTCTCTCAAAGTTACTTAGGTAATTCTCCAAAAAGCAATAAATAAAGCAAAAATAGGTTAAAATTTGACCTAATTTTTATTATCTGAAGGAAAGTAATATTTATAGGTTTTGAAATGATTTGGGATCTATTTAATCTAATTAATTGGTGAATAATTAATCTTCTATCCCTTGATCAGGATAAGACTGATCATTCTAATTAGCCTTAATAAATTTAGATAAATTATGCCCTCCTTATGATAGTGCTGAGGGAATTAATGGAGTAGATTTACAGAAACAAGAGAATTTGGTGAAATACTGACACTTCTCCCCTCAAGATTCAATCTCAGAGGAGGGTGAACTCTTAAAAATCTAGGGTGGATTTGATTTATCACTATACTAGTATCAAAATGGAAAATCAGGTACTTTGATCCTTTATAAGTTATAGCTTGATAAGGACCAGACCAGTTGGATCCTAACTTCTCAGTTCACCCACCAGGCCAAGAGTGATAATACATAATGTAATCCCCAATCTGATGATCAGGTAAAGCGGGTTTATACTGATTGCTTCTTTGGGTCTTTTTTTGAGCGGTTACTTTGATTAATTTCATGGCTTTAGCTTGATTGTGAATAATCTCATCAGCAAGATTTTTTATAAATTGAATAAGAGTTTTCTGGTATTTTTTTCAAGTATTGCCTGAACACTAGAAGGGACTGATGGATCTCGCCCATATATGCATTTTGAAAGGCAACATCTTGATGATTTGATAAGAGATTATTTGATATGCAAACAAGGCACTAGGCAAATAAAAGTTATACTGATAAGGGTCAGTAAAAGCCATCTTCCTAAAAATTTAGACTAGAGTTCCATTGACTCGTTTAATGCCCCATTTGTGGATGGATTATAAGGAACAAAAAATATTTGGGTATTATTAAATAATTTAAATAGTTCCTGTAAAATTTGCGAGGTAAAATTAGTCCCATTATTTAACATAAGGACCTTAGGACACTCATGTTGAGAGATGATGTTCTGGTAAAGGAATAGCATCATAGTCTTAGAAGAGGGAGTGGCTATGGAAATGGCCTAAACCCATGTACTTAAGTGGTCGTCAGCCATGATAATATACTGATATCCATGCAATCCCTGAGGAAAAGGGCCTACAACATCAATGCTTACCACTCAAACGTTTTAGTCGGGGAATAACTTGATGTTGATAATTAGGGTTGGTGGCTCCATGGCTTTTACAAATGAGACATGAGTAAAGGGTCTCTCAAATGAATTCAGTCATGTTATTCCTATAATATTAGGTTTTCAATCATTCTAGGGTTTTCTTTAACCCGCTATGACCTACTTGTTAATGTCCCTTAATAACAGCATGAAATATTGAGTTTGGGTGCAAAAAGGGTAACCACTTGGATTTGATCTGTTTATACAAAGCACCTTCTTGAACCATGGTATCTTCGATGATATATTTTAGAAAGGCTTGATCCTCTTCAGATTCTTGATCCCACAACTCAGGCCGTTAAATAAGATTATATAGGCGTTCTTCCTTCCCCAAATCCAAGGTCAGTATATGCAGTTGAGACAGACCATCAGCATTTTATGTTGATCCCCCAAACGATGCAAAATTGAAAAATCATAATTTTGCAATCTTAGAGACCAATGGGCCAATCTCCCATCAGGATCCTTCATATTTTGCAACCATTTTAAATAATAATGGTCAGTAATAACAGTAAAATGGTTACCATATAGGAAGGGATGGAAGTTCTTAATTGCTAGAATCACAGCCAAACACTCCTGCTCAGTTACACTGTAGCTTCGTTCAGCTTTGGAAAAATGTTTGCTATAAAACGAGATGGGATGATATTACTGCTCTTCGTCACACTGGGATAAGATAGTCCCAATAGCCACATTACTTTCATCAGTATGTAGAAAAAAAGGCTTATTTAATCGAGGATGAATCAAAACAGGTGCCTTAGTCATGACCATTTTGCAGAGAATTAAATGACTTTTCCTGAGCTAAACTTCACTCAAATGGCATCCCTTTTTGTAACAGATGGAATAACAGTTCATCCATATCATCAAACTTGGGTAGAAATTGCTGATAATACCCAATCATGCTGAGAAAGACTTGGATATCCTGCTGAGGGGTTGGAGGAGGCATTCGTTGAATAGCTTGAATTTTATCTGAGAAGGGTCAAATCCCTTTGGCTGATACTTGGTGTCCTAATAAGTCCATTTCATTTAAAAAAGAACATTTGGAAGGTTTGAGCTTTAGGGAAGAATTCTAAATTCATCTGAAAACTTCTTTTAGATGGTCCAAATGTTCAGTAAACGTTTTGGAAATCACAGTAATATCATCCAGATATACCAAAACACAAGTGAGCTTTAAGTCCTGTAACATACCATCCATGGCGCTTTGAAAAGTTGCTGGGGCGTTGCTCAATCCTTGTGGCATATGGGTTGGTTCAAATAAACCTTCACTGGATATTAGGGCACACTTAGCTCAGTCTTCCGGGGATAACCCAATTTGCCAGTATCCACTGGCTAAGTCCATCTCAGAAAAATAATTTGAGCCAGCTAACAACTAAAATGAATCATTGATATGAGGTAAAGGATAACTATCTTGTTGAGTAATAGCGTTCAATCTACAGTAATTCATAACCACTCAATGGGAGCCATCCTTTTTCTTAATCAATAGCAATGGGGAGGCCCAAGGACTGTTGGAGGGTTTCAATAATCCTGCCTCCAATAATTGTTGCAATTTTTTGGTAACCTGCACTTCCTCCACTTTAGACTTACAATAGGACTTTGCATGAATAGGAAGGTTATCACCAGTTATCAAGGGTGCATTACTCCTTTTTTAGTACTAGATGGTCCCTATGCATTAACCTTTCATATTACCAAAGTTGTAAGTATGATTAGTAAAAATGTCGGAGTATTCTTCTAATAATTGAAGTACTTGTCTCTTTTGTTCATTAGTGAGATGTTGTCCGATTGCAGGCCCCATAGTAAGATTTTCTTGATCACTTTCTATCCCAAAGTCTTGTAAGCTTCCAAAAGGTTTTATCATCATAGAATCAGGATAAGGGTAATAACTTGACATAAGCAATTGGATTTTTCAATCTACCGTTTTTGGATCATTGGTAAGGTTTGCCAATAAAACAGATAACAATGCAGAATAAGCATAATCCAATACTCCAGGACAAGGCAAGAGTTCTTTAGAAGAAGGGTTGAAAATACCTTGTACTTGTATTTAATTTTTTTTAAAAATATAAAAATGTAAATAAGTATTAACAATTGCCTGCGATTTTGGCAGAATGACTAAATTTTTGGGGAGAAAATAGGCATCCCTTCTTTAGTACCCGCAGATGTAGGGGGTAATTTTACTCATGGGTCCCCAACATGGTATTGAATAGAATAAGACATTTTAGACCCCTCCAGAAGACATAACTGACGTCTAGTATGAGCATGTTCATATAAAATTAAGGGAAATCTATACCCCAAAAGGTAAAATGATGAGTCAGGGTAATTAACAATTCCATCAAGTTCTCACAAAAATTGAGTAATCAAAAGTAGATCATAACTCAAAATATCTAGGATGATAGCAGAAATTGTAGAAGTCTACTTGACAATATTTAGAGGAAGTGATGAAAATTCTTCAATTGACTAATTACTCTAATGTCCCGCAGTGCCATATTCTTTTCTTATTTAACCGAGGTAAGCTGACCAGGGGACAGACATTACCGAATATATGTGAAACTAAGAGAATAACTAAGAAATATAAAAATTGAGCACCCCAGGGTACTCAAGTTACCCCTGTTGCCAGAGGGACTGCCAGGTATGGGGGGGTTGGTGCACTATTCTGAAGGGGTTTCCCCTGCTATGGAGCAGGTGTGAAGGAAAGAGTCTGTGTGGAGGAACCAGAGTGGGAACCATGATTCTATGAGCGCTTTTTGTCTTGGTCTCATATATCCATAGAGCCAGGCTTGGAAGTGCTCTAGTAAGTGGACATGGAATCTGTTAATAATCTCATGAATGGTTGGGACCATGCCCTTGACCGCATCTAATGCAATTGTGTGTATTTTCCACATTGCAAAAGGGTATTATTAGGGAGCGGAGGGTAGATGGGATTGGTGACTCAATCTGGAGCGTGAAGATACTCTTTGATATCGAGAATTCCTGTTCGTTTTGAATCTTGAGAAGGCGTGCGACTTCCTGACATATAGCTTTGGTTGGGGGGCATGTTTCTAGGCGGTGGTGTAGGGATTCCTCCCCTCCACATACTGCACATGTTTTGTGGAGGGAGTTGGAGCGGTCCGCCGTCCTATAGGTCCTTCTCAAACAGCGCCAGGCGTTTGCTCTTATCCCTGGTTGTAGGAGTTGGTGGTGTGTCATTTTCCACATTTCTTTCTGTGTGATTAAATCATAGGAAATGTCCTTCATATCTAGGTATTTTATCCTAGCTATGCTTGAGGTTGTTGCGAGCATATCCCTCTTGGGGTGGTTTTCTGGGTTTCTTAATTTGAATTGGGGGCTGGGTCGTCCCCTTCCCTGTATAGTACCCATGTTCTCTATGATCCATCCCATACGGCGGATAGTTTGGAGGATATATTTGAAATGAGGGGAGGTTCCATGCGGACCCGTTGCAGTAGGGTGCTTGGCAAGGTATGAAGTAGTCTGGGTGGACTATGTGGGTTGGTTAATTTGAGCGCCTGTGCAAAGTTATTCCTTGCTACTCTGGACCAATGTTGTTGCGGGAGGTCTGGAGCAAGGATTTCCTTTATCCAGGTACCTTAGATGTGATTGGCATGGCGCTCTCAAAATCTATTAGTCCCATGCCTCCACTTGTGCGTGGGCCAAATAGTGTTTCCATCCGTATAGGAGGGTGAGAGCCAGGCCACAGCCAGCCCTGGATAAGCGCGCGAATTAGGGTTATAAAGGTAGGTGAGAAGGCTATCGCATGGGCCTGGTACCACAGTATTGGGAGGATGAGCGAGTTAGCAACTGTAACTCGTCCTGTTAGTCCTGGGGGTTCTTCCCTTGAGGGAGGCGACGCGTTTGGATACCCGTTGTAACAGGTCACTTTCCATTGTCTCATTAGCATATACCCCTGATTCTAGCCAGATTTTAAGGTGTCAGACAGGAGTGGTGGTGGGAGGTGTTGCAAAGGGTAAAATAGTTGGGTTTTTTCTTCGAGTGTTGGTGTGAGGTTCTGATGTTGTGGCCCAATTGTTTGTGTATTTGCCTAAGAGGATGATTTCTGTCTTCCTTTTGTTGAGCGATGCATTGCTCACCTTGGAGTATTCCTCTAGAGTGTGTTCCAGCTGTCGGGCATCTTCATAGTTTGCTATACCTGCTACGCAGTCATCTGTAAAGGCCAGTATCTTGACTGTTGGTTGTCCTTGTGCGGTTATCCCCATGAGACATAAGTCAGTTACTTGGAGGAGTGGGTCAAAGCTGAGATTGTATAGCAGTGGGCTGAGGGGATCCCCTTGTTTGAGCCCTCTGTGTGGTTTTAGTATTGTTTGTTAGGAATCCAGGGCCGCATACAGCCATGGTTGCAGATTATGTTGGGAGCATCGCCCATTTTATGAACCTTGGTGGGAGTTTGAAGGCATGTAGACATTCTTTTAGGTATGGCCAGCTAACACGGTCATACGCCTTTTCCTGATCCAAGAAGACCAGGGCACCAGTTGCTTTGGATTGGCAAATGCTTGCAACAGGGTGTATGTTGTTCCAAATTGAACGCCCTGGTATAAACCCAAACTGGTTGGGTGATAGGACGTCAGATGCAATTGCGCCTAATCTAGCTGCTAAAAATTTTGCCTCAGTGTTGGAGAGTGCAATTGGGTGCCAGTTGGCCAGGTCCAACTTGTCACCCTTTTTATACAAGGTTATAACGTAGGATTCATGGCCTCCTGGTAATAGGCGTGTTTCCAACAAACTCTGGTTCATTGACACCAATAGGAGGGGGGCGATTTGTTGAAAAATATTTTTTGTAAAATTCGTAGGGTATCCCATCAGGCCCTGGGCATTTCCTACATGGTGCACCGCGAATTGTTTCCCAAAGCTCCTCCCATGTGATAAGGGATAGTATATTGTAATTTGGTGGTGTACTTCGTATCTTGGCAGTTTGAATAAATTCTTTAATTTTTTGTGGATCTTTTGGCATATCGTGATATAATTTGGTGTAATAGTGGTGTACTTCCGCCTTGACCTCCTCAGGGTCAATTGCCACGGTGCCGTTGGTCTTGCAGACCTGTGTGCACGTGGGCTGGTTTCTGCGGGAGTGGAATTGGTGGAAAAAGTATATCAAACAGGTTTCACCTTCCTTTATGAACTTACCTTTGTTTGATACTTTGATTCTGTGTTGGTGTTCAAAGATGAGATTGTTAAGTTGGGCTGAAATTTCTGCCCATTTGCGTCCCCAATTAGGGCTATAGCCTGATATCAGAGTTTTTTTTCCAGGTGGTCCAGTTCTGCCAAGGTACACTTGATTGTGGCTGTATCCGCGGTGTACTTGCGTGATGCAATATGTCAGGTTTTGTTGATTAAATTTTTTTTGAAATTTCCCATGTTCCAATGAGATCCGAAGTGAATGGGGCTGTGAATTCTGGGTTTGTAGCCTTGTTTTCAACCCAGTCAGATATCTCAGGCAATCTTATATTTTCTGGGTGAAGCTTTCTCCAAGGCGACACCTGTGTGTGGGATTAGGTTGGTGCTAACTTCACCAAAACTAGTTGGTGATCATAAAAATTGATCTTTTTTGTTGTAAAGTTGGAGATTCTTGAGTGGTGGGATTGTGGGATGAGGATGTGGTCAATATGACTCATTGATATGAGCAGTCCCTCACATATGTTGGGTCTTGTCATATGGGGAAGGATTGGTGAATTGGGGGGAAGAGCATCCTGTAAGCCAAGGGATGCCTTCATTGTGCGATATTCAATGTGTCCGGTGGGTATCCCCTGGGATCAGGCCATCAATCTGCATTGGGGTTATCCCAGCAGTTGAAATCGCCTAACATGATATCTGGTGGGAGGGTGAGAGTAGAAATTTTTTCAAAATTTTTTTCTCTCAGTTGCAGTGCACGGTGCATAGATACATGCTAACGAAATTATTTTATCTTGGCATGTGATTGTTGCTACCAGGACTCAACCGTGCAAGTGTGATGATGAGTTTGTAATTTTAAATTTTTTGTTGTTTTGGACTATCACCCCACAGTGAGACGTCCATACTGATTGTGATGGTGCGACCCTGGTTGACCAGGATTCTTCTTCCCCTTGTAGGCAGTGGGTTTCTTGGATGGCCAAGATGTCTACAAGAGGTTTTTGCAGGAATGCCAGCTTTTTGGCTTGGGACGTATGAGCCCTGGCTCCTGCGATGTTTAACATCCCTATTGACACTGAGGTGCCCACGGCGCCTCAGGAGCGGTTGGGAGGACCCTCTGGTCCTATCCCACCGTGGCTCATTTTGGCCATGCTCCACGTCTGTACTCCAACTCTTTCACTGCCATTGTTGGTTCCCTTGATCCGACCCAATGATTCAAGGGAATTGCAGTTTTTTGCATTTGCGTCAACTTTTCCTGCACAGGTCTCATGTTGATTTGATGCGGGTTGTTGATTGGATTTTATATTTTTGAGGTTCAACTTTATTGCATTGTGCACCGCATTTTCACCCAAATTGCGGTTGCATTGTTCCTCAGTATGTGCATGACTGATGACGCTTTGTGGCTCAGTCTGGTTACTGTAAACATTTTCGACCTGGGCATATTGTTATGATTGGTTGGTTCAGTGATTATCCAAAATATCCTCCTGAATTTGTCCATGGTTAATGGCGGATTCCGCATGTGCCGCCGCTTCAGCTGCTGCTCTCTTGTGGGTTTTTTGTGCTGCTTTACGCTGTTTACTTGTAACTGGGTCCACAATGGAGTATAGTCCATCTTCACCCCAGCGGAATGGGTGGTGGCCATCAGTCATTTTGGCGAAGTTTTCATTATCTTCGTCCATAGCTTCTTCACAAAAATCATTTTCCATTAAGCCCTCTTTTACAGGGCATGCATGTTCCTTGTGGCCCAGTGAGCCACAGTGGTTGCAAATGGGTGGTGCGCGTTCCAGTGTAACTCAGAATGCAGCTGACTGGCCCCCATCTGTGAAGTGAAATTCTGCTGCGTGGTAAATTCTGGATAAATCCTCTTCCACTTCTGGGAAGGGGTTGATTACAGCAATAGCTTTGTCTGTGCACAGGTCAGGCATTAAGCGAAATCGCTGTAATTCGAGTTGTTGGATTTCTCCATAGGCCACAAGACCTTTGTGGAGCTCCTCCTCGATTACCTTATGAGGAAGGTTGGTGGGGAGCGAGTCAAAGGAGATGAACAAAGTTTTTGCTATGTTCCATCTGGTGCACGCAGTGCGCACAATTTTTTGCCCTCAGGGAGGGCAATTTCCACGCAGATTTTTGCTGCGGCATCAGCTTCATTGGCTGTTTTAAAACCAATATCATTCCAGCCGCAGCCCATGTTGTTGGTGGCTACATACACCGCGTGAGAAAAAAGTGAGGGCTGTGCCTCACATGTTTTCTCCCACAGGGTCAGTGACTCATCCCCAAGGAAGAGTCTGATCCCGTGTTCCACCTTTGACAAAGGTTGGTTGAATTGAATGTAAATATATTGCGCGTGCTTTACAGTAAATACCATAAACCCAGATGGTGTCTGAGTTTGCGATTTTTTTATGGCTTGGGTTCCTGGTCCCCCTCCAGGGCGTTTCTTGCCCTTAGTTGCACCGTTAAGTGCACCGCTTGCCATGACGCTCGCCCATGTTTTATTATTTTTATAATTAAAGTCACCCATCTTTCCTGTGTGTGATTATCAAAATTTGCTGTTCAAATTGAATCGTAGTAACTAAAGTGATTGTTACAAGAAAGAAAAGCTTACAGTGCCATATTCTTCATAATGGAAAATATTGGGTGTTAACTTGATCCACCTGATAAATTTCTATGAGACAAACACTGGGGATCCAGTGACAATGATAGCTTTGGCTTTATCTTAATTCACTAAAAGTCAATATGGGTAATGGTACTTACAAACTGAGAGGATAAAGCCAACATTGAGGGAAAGGAATAGGAGAAATGTTCTTCTTTATTATGCTCTACAGGGCTTTGATGTTCCTGTTGCATATCCATATTGTTATTAAGGTGGAGAAACTTTTTGGTTTTATCTCTTTCCTTCTTCAAATCAGCTTCTTTCTTATAACAACAGTTTTCAGTATAGAAGTATTGGTGATAGTATATTACACTGAATCGTTTTAGCATTCTCATGCACAGTGTAAACTATATGGCGACTAGGTTTTAAAGAATCATAAATTCAGGGTTTTTCAGAAAATTGAGGAGGCAATTCCCATATGCTTCCTTTATGTGTAAGATACTTATGAAATTCTTCTTTACGCTGATAAGGTAAACTTGCATCTGAGTCCTAGAAGTAAAAGCATACATAACTGCATTAATTGCATCATCCAAATTTAACTGATCACATGCTACCAAAGTCTCAGCTTCCTGATATAACTGATGAGAAAAGTCTTTGATATATTCATTCCAGTGGGTCTGTATACCCATAGAAAGCCTGTTTCTGAGAGGATAA